>WURT03085536.1:0-12898 GCA_009936505.3 Holothuria glaberrima | reverse complement strand
TACATACATGGTCTAGTGATAGAGCATACGCCTCTCACGCGGGAGGCCCGGGTTCGATTCCCAGGTCGACTCACACCAAAGACTTTAAAAAATTGAACCTACTTCAGTCGTGCGTGATGTTTCGCAAAAAGCAATGGAGTAAGGGAAAACAACCCAGCGCCTCACAACCGGAAAAAGGGCAGTGGGCGCCGCTAGATTAAACCAAGAGGTTATAAGTTGAGGCGCAAAACCCTGTCTAACTACGGCTCGATTACTGCACGCTACTTTACAAAAGTTTTCATCTCAATGGAAGTAGAATAGCGCAATTATTTTGACGTAACTCGCTGAGGATAAGTTGCCTGAAGGCGCAATGTACTAATTTGCTATTCAAACTATCTAGGAGGTAATCTAACATGCATGCAATTAATTGTTATCTTTCCTACTTGGTACAAACCTGTAGTTGGTGAGTATCGTTTACTTGCATTAAATTGCATTTGCATAGGGCACACAGGTTAACTAAAATGATCGAACTATAGGGGGTTCATTTGCCAGTATAACTTTTAATAGGTTATGGTACATATATTACTTTAACCAGGGTTGCGCCGCTACAAAAGGCAATACTGGAGTTGCACTTGCGTCCGATCACTAACAGATGTGTAATATTTCTGCATGCTAGCAGAGCTGTAAAGATTACCTCGATACTGCAACCACCGAGATCGGACGTGCTTTCTTTTTACCTGTTTTAATCAGCAAGCTTAAATAAGTAGAACCCGGGACATTATTGGTGTTCATTGATATCACGTGGTATTAAAAGTTAATTGTAGAGTCCTAGGTCACAGATGAATGTCAGACTTTTAGCTTAAAGAGTATCTTAAAGGCAATAGGCATCCACCCCAAATCCTTAAAAAATCAGCCAACTAGTGCAAATCTCCTCTTCTTTCCCTTACAAGTACCGCTGAAGATGTTTTGAACATACATTTTATAAACAAAAGGTAGTAGTTACTTTCCATGGATTTAACAATGGAGAAAAAAAACATTGTCACATGATCAAACCCGGAAAGCCAAAAAGCTAAGGTATTTCTTGCCGAAAGAAAATGCTTTGCTGCATTGAGGTTTATCCCTCAAATTATCCTTCTCAAAATTTCATGATTTACGGTATTTTTTAACTATTTGACCACAGTTTACCTCACAGGACCTTTGACTCCATCAAAGTTGAAAAGAAAAAGAAGATTAAAAAAAAAAAAAAAAACAAGAAAAAAAGGGAAATGTCATGAAGCAGAGCACTTTACACAGAACCATAAATCGACAGTCTCATTATACGTAAAGTATTTCTAGTCATCTTGTAGTTACAGCATCCGTCACAAGTTCTCATAATCAGGAAATTAAAGTTAAAATTACCAATTACTGTTACAGTAATGATTTTGAAAAATAAATATGCTGTTCTTTGTAATTTTGAGAGTAGGAACGATGCAAAAATCCAGCCCTAACTTTTCGTTGGTCACGGAACAACACATTCGGAGGCAGCGCCCGCTGTCTATTTAGTTAAAGAAATTTTCATAGTTTCACCTCCTGTGACCTCAGATGTCCTCCAACAAAATCCTTAGCATCAAAAAATGGGGAAGCGCGAGTATGTTGGACCTTTTCTCGACAAAAACTGCTTCCATGGACCCCCCCCGCCAAAAAAAAAAAAAAAAAACTACCGGAAAACGCAGTTTAACATCAAGCAATGTCTATTTGACCTTGGCGTACCCCTGTTCATTTATCTTCTTCAACAGGTAGGTCGATTTGGTCATGGAATTCTCTCCTCCGAGGTAATACTTCTATTGTACGAACATAAAATCGTCTTTTGCATGGGCCCATTTCAGAAATGTCCCTGTGTGGGGGCCACAAGGAGAGAAGCTCCTGGAAGCTCTGAAGCATTTAAACGATTGTCTGCACTATGAATAAAATACTTTTCTGTCTAAAAATGGGACTGGTACGCATAAAATAGACCATACAATTGCAGTCTGTCTTTATCTTTTCAAAATACTATAATTCGGACTAACTACCGGTCGATTTTTCATGGTGCAGCAGGATTGATCTTTTGGTGGGTAGAGATTATTAAGTTTCTACGGAGTTTTGCAATAATTATATTAAGTTTGTTCTATGAGAAGTTATGATAGGTTAACAAGAATATAAAATGAATGCGTGCCAAGCTAACAGAAAATTGACACTTTGCGGACATTTTAGCATTTTTAGCTTTCATACTACATGCAATCACCCATCTACAAATAGCTCTGACTACACACTAAACAGATTTAATATTGCAGTTCGCCCTTTTGTTCCGTTATAGCCAGGACTAGCGGCTGTTTGATTTCTTCATGATATCATGATAAAGCAGGTTAATCACAGATTGTTCCTCTTCAAATCTTGCTCGTTCGAAAGCAAATTATTTTCTTTTTACTGATCTCAGTTGACATGATTTCTTGTTTGGTATATACCAGTAATTAAGAAAGGTACGCAGCGAAACTATTACCTAAGACTTTTAATCTTGAAGAGATAGAAAGGGTTGGACTTGTCGACATCAAAATCAGGAGCCACGGAAGGAAAACTAGGTGTGTTCAGTTGAAGTTTTTCTGAACGACTGACCCAAATTATCACTCTCGAAGGACAACGCCACATTTTTTTGGGAGTAGTGTCCATTCACTCTTCGGGTTAAAAGTGGCTTCTAGGTCGCCGTAAATGGAAATTGGCATGAACAACAAAATTGTAAGTGGATATTGGTAAATAGAAGTTTGGGGATCTATGCAAATATTAAGTCTAAATATACCTTTACCCCCATACTTTTTAACTGCATGTGGCTTCATTACATTCATGGTCGTACGCAGGATTTTTGACTGGGAGGCAAAATCAGGTGAATTCAGCTGGAAACACCGAAACGGTGCCGAAGCAGTGGCGAAGCGTCAATATAGTCACGGGGTCGTTACCCCCCCCCCCCCACGGACTCAAATTGCCGTCGGCGCCCCATTTAGGTTTTTCCCGCATTGAGGCATAGGGTATCTACCTACTTCGAAGCGTCCCTTCAGGTTATTTTCGACCCCACTGATCGGATTCACTTGCTCCGCCACTCTGCCGAAGGTGACACAGGATTGCAAAGCGCATTCCCTTCAACGGCGTGGGGCGCCGGGGCAAAATTACTTGTCCTATAATGTAATATATACTGCGCTGCGGAATCGGGCTTTCAAAGGACCTACGGTTTCATACATAGGACAATGTAAATCACTTAGTTAATGTAAACCATCGTCAATTGGAGGGAAAGTTAACTTTACCATCAAATTTTACCAGCCCTCTGAAAGTCTTCACGCTCTAGTGAGCTTAGTCCTCTAATATCATGGAGCTACAATACGTCCCGGGCAAATACACTAGCCTTGGAGACAATGGAGTTTAAATAAGAAATACTGGTGGATCATGCTTTTCACTTGAGGAGGAATAATTCTGGATGCTTCTTTGCTGCTTAACCACATATTTAAAGTCAAAGTTGATTTCCATTGAACATTTCTTTTCCCGTCAAAGCGTTATCCTCTCAGTAATCCCGCAGTTTATTTATTTAAAGTGAACCAATAGTGTTGAATTACAAGAATATATATTTTAAAAGTTGGAAAATGAATTTCATTTATCCAACGACCATATACATAGCCCTTATACTGTTGCTGAGGTATAAAAAAGTTGAATTGTATTCATTTCAGTTGAAACAGTAGATAATAGCAATTATTTTTGATGTCCTTCTTGTTCAACTCACGTTACCTGCTTTTGTTTCCTTTTGAAATAAAAACGTTTACATGCTTAAGCTGGAATTCCAAAGAATTCGGTTGACCTCGAATAGAGTCCTTTCTGAAATGAATTTGGATTTGGGGTTACATGCAGCCATTTCGACTCTAAATGTAACTTCAAGGAAAATAAATAAAATGTAGAGATTTATTTTTTCCTTTTTTCTGAGTGAATTAAATTTTCGGTCTGTCCTCGACCATCATCAGAATACCTAAAGTCTGTCATCCATCCGTACGTGATGCGTGATCCGTGTCCCAATCCGCGTGCGTCTCCGCGTCCGTGCTTGCGTGAAGTGAACATCCATTCACACTTGAAAATTTGTCCGTGACCTCCTATGTTGCTAGCTTAGCTAGAATGTCGTTTTCTGTCGCTCCTCTTTTACTAACACCACAATTACTTGCTAACACGATGTCGAGTTCGCAAGTTAGAAGAACACAATCCTTTCCTGCTACTGGCCAATATTGCCATTAGGAAACGGCAAAATGACAAAAGCGTTTAAGCATAGGTGGTGGATGCAGGAAATCCTCCAAAGTCGTCATCAGTATGGCACATACTATCATTTAACCCTTTAACGCTGTTGGGCTAGCCTTACATTTAAGCCCAAAATACTTACACGTTTCCAGACATTATAACTCCACAACCCTACCTCCTAGAGACTTTGTTTTAGTATCAAAAGAAAGCCCTTGAAAAGATCTTTGAAATCAACATAATTTGTAGGGAAAGTGTTCTTACATATTTTTTTAAATTTGAGTTGAAAAGTTGTTATTGTTCAAAAATTTCAAAATTTTGCCAAAAAATTGGCAAAAAGTGCCCTTCATTTCAAAAAATTCTAGGGCCCTGAAAAAAAAGCTATGAAGCTCCAAATTATTTTAGAATAACCCTAAGACTTTACTTAACATAGCCTGAAAGTTATAGGTTGTGGGGTGAATCAATCTGGGATTTATGAGCAAAATTGTAAAGCAAAATTGAAAGAATTGGGACTGGGAGACAAACAATCACCGGTGTTTCCTAATGACTAGGGAACAATTAAGACAAGTACTGTTTTACGTGGATGAATCTCTAGGGAGATTGTCCAACACAAGAGAAGCAGTTTGTCCAAGGCAACGGCTTTCCATATGTATAAGGAAAGTGAACCGGGGTAAAAACGGGAAATTAGTTTCATTTTTAAAGTCTTTATTACTTATGTACAGCATAACACCTATTGTACATTCTTAACGCAACTCTCTTACATCATGTGCGATAAATACTTCGGAACATCGTGGGATATAGATACAGTACATGATATAATGCTCTTAAGCAGTTTAACTGTATGAGGAAAACTTAGATCATAGAAAGGAATCATGAAAAAATATTTTTTTTACCTCCAATGATATGAAAAACAAACTCATTACTTAATGTTTAATTTAAATGTTAAACGTCCGTCATTAAAGTTACTCCACATGCACCGTATACATCATGGTACTACTGACTACTGAACAGAATTGTTGTGCATTGGTGCCTGATTACAGAGATTTTCTCTGTTTTGCTTTTCGCCGGTCTACGGATAATTTTGGAATGATATTCATTAATTCAAATTCTTTGTCTATCACTTTTTGGACGTTTTCATTGCATTAAAAAAACTGTGCACGGCAAAATTATTGGTGAGCTGCACCCCAACCCCCCCCCCCTCCCCGCTTCCAACGGCCCTGTATTCTAATTTATTTATTATGAAAGGAATATATCGTTTTGGTCAACTTATCTGAGTATAATTTTTGATGATGACATTTCAAACGATTCCGTATTACTCCTAAAATAGCAAAACATATATCTATGTTAAAAAAGTATTGGAGATATATTGTACTCTTTTAAAAAGTGGGACCTGGCGGCACAAGATGAAATAAATTTTACTCTCCTTAATCACTGGAAATGTTATACCAATGAGTGAAATCATCCATCGAGCTATCTTAGATATATCTAGCAGACGACAAGACCTTTTGGTAGCACACCACTAATTATTCCTCCATTGGCTTACTCACTAATTTGGGTCCATTTCAACACAGGATTAAGCTCGACTATAAATACCCCTTCAGCCACCTGTCTGAGCATAGGGTCCCCGGTATGGGAATTAAGAATGCAAACATCTGATTCAAAATCTCCACCATTATGATGATCTATTTTATGATTATAAAAGACTGATTATTCATCATTTTTATTGGTAAAATGTTCATAGTATCTTTCACCCAAACTTCTAGATATTTCCCCTATATACATAAAATTTCCTTTACAAACTTTACATTGAATACAACATATAACCTCCCTTTTCTTACAGATCCCTTTCTTGACATTGCACAAACTACGGATAGGATCCATACAAACGTTACCAATAAAACAATGGATTTACTTAGTGTATCTACAAGTCTAGTACCAGCCCTCTCTACTAACAGTGAATTATTAAAGAGGTGTGAGGGTATTCTGAAAGAAACTGGACTGAGCGCAGTCTGGGAGGCATAGCCAAACGTTGAAAAACCTTACATAGCAGTACTACAAAGTATCTGCGGTCATTAACTCAATACAAAGCACAAAGATGCCATTGTCTACTTATAAACACAATGTCCGTTAAGAACACTAACTTTGAAAAACTTTAACACAAGTTATTGCCTACCTTTGTCAGATAATGCTACCGCCTACCTATTTTAATTAACTTTTCTTTATAAGGCTAGCAAGCCTATACAATGTGTTGCATAAGTTATCCCCCAATCGGGAGAATTTCGGTTTTCCCAATAACGGGAGAATATCCGGGACTGTATGTTTACGGCATTTACAGATGCTGATTAGAACAACATAACTTAGCAATAACGAAAACCACTCAGACAATAAGGTTTTTCTCAAAAGCGGCGTAGTCAACACCTGATTACGACGTGGCTGTACGGTAGCTTTGACAATAAACCTAAAACGAAACATCTAATTCCATTAAATTACAGACAGAAATTTTGCAAACGGGTTGAAAATACTATCCGACACTAACAATGTACACAAAGGACTCATGGATTGTTGGTAAAACATCCACTTGCTCTCTATGACTCCTGCAGACACGCCACTACCGTTGCTTCTTTTCAATTCTATCTCCAATTATTTCCCATATGCCAATAACACTACTTTCAAAACTCTTCTGTTTCCATCTGCTATGAACTCACTCCACTCACCTTTCAGCCCACCCAATGACGACACCATCCTCACTCAACAACATATCCCATACGTTCCGTTGTTGCTACAGTTACTTTTGCAGTGTATTTTATATCTGATTTATTCGTTTCCGATATTATATTCAGATAGGAACATCGTCCTTTTGACAGCCTTACAGTTTTTTCCTCATGTTTTGTCATACTACCTCTTAAAGTAATTTAAATCTATACCGGTTATAATAAAAATCTGATATAAAAAAAAATTGCCAATTAAGTATGACATGAGTTGTGGATGCATACTGTGGTGGTGGAATCGATAGGTTGTAAATATTACAATTTTGAAGGAGTTTTGGGGTGGTGTACACTTTTGTGATCTCTCAAGGGCATATAAATTTTTTCTGTTGCTGTACTATGGACAGAAAAAATACTAACAGTGACCTGTCACAACCGCTTTGATAACTTAAAGTACGATAACGTTAGATGGCATGAAATTAATTATTTTGTTGTTCAATTATTATTTAAAACATGTCAGTTTTGTTATGATTCACAGAGATACTGAAAACTATGAGTTATGCTTAATCTCCAGATAGTTTTAAGACCACTGGGATGCGGTTAATACTTAAAATGGACATTATCTCACAACAGAAATTTTGACATCATCACGTCGTTTTGTTTAAGTATAAGGTTCATAGGGAAAATTCCCGATAGGACACAATAAGAGTTTCCGTTTCAGTTAGGAAAGGTATGCTTCTGTAATGGAGACAAGACGAGGGCACATCACTTCAAATTATGCAGCAGTTCCCCTATCTACTTTTTTCCTGCATTTTATAAAACATAGTGGGCACATGTTCGATTCCATAGCTTACAATACTTGACTTAGTGAAAACATAATTCAAAAATGGTACAGGCTGTGTAATGATGAAACTAATTGCGTCACAGATAATATTGAATGATAGTTTTCCTGGGTCGTTCAAGAGCCCGGATCTCACGCTGATAAGGCTTGGCTATTTGCGCTTGACTTAGTTTTTGTATAAGTTCAGGCCCCGCCCCTCCCCAAAACACACTTCTTAGAAGCGATACCTTTGTATTTATCCAGCCTTTAAAAGGAGCTTTGTTTACTTTATTGAATGTAGGCTATGGGGCAACAATATTCACTGGGGCCGGGTATGTAATGTAACAAGTATTAAATGAGGCATACCCAAGTAAAAGTGCTGAGAATGCTGGTCTTTCTCATGTTGCATTTCTTGACCTTGTCTCATCTTGTTGTAATGTCTGCTCGGCCTTCTTGTTAAAGAATGTAAGGTTGCATGAGAACGATAAGCGCTTTCAAGTCCGCTAATTTTGTGTGCGTCAACGGCCCCATTGGTTCAATTCTAATCGACCAGAGCGACGTGCATTGCATGTTACATTACGAACATTAGCAATACAAAGAGAGTTAAGCACAATTGTCCCCCCCCCCCCCTCCTTCCTTATTTTCGTAAATACACAGGAGTTGCGTACATTTCTTGAACTTTGGGTTAAGTTGTCCCTGGAGATACTGGTGAAAATGTATTGCACAATTGAAAAAATATTCGAAGGAACAATTTGGTCAAATTTAACAAACTTGGACACTTCTGGCGACGCAATGAGTAATATTTCTTCTTTAGGTCTTATTTGTTCGATAGCAACGTGTTGGGTTATTTTTTGTCTCAATTGGCTGAATTGCTTGCCTGGCGTACCAGCAAATATTGAGAAGGGTCAACAGCGAATGGGTTAAATTACGCAGGGTGTTATTTCAGATTTTCAATCTGGTATAGAAAAGGTTGTACTAGGAAGGTGATATTAAAACACTCCCCTGATCGTACTTAAACTGTTAAGTTTCAAATTGGAAATCATTTATTTCGGTCATGTTTTATGAACAGTTTCCAGTATGCATATATACACATAAAAGACCGTAGGCTATCCACAAGAAGCTTAGCAAAGCTTATAAGCGGGAATACCCCCTTAAACATAGAAAGCGCAACTTAATAGATTACAGAAAACAATAACAATAACAAAAGAAACAATGAAAGACTCTAAACACTGCAACAAGAAATAGACTTTCTTAATGTAGAGCCATTATAGCGGGAGACTTGACGAGGGAAAACGTTTTAATTTACTTTTAAAGTTGTAGGAGGAAGAAAACCGGCAATTGATTATATTGCGGGGAAGGGAATTCCAATTATGAGGGGCGACGTAACGGACACAGTAGAGGGAGGATTGAAGTCTATAAAGAGGTGTAATAAAAAGGTGTGCGGATCTGGTTCGATAAGAACTAACTTCGTGACACATCCGAAAGTAATCACTGAATATTTCTGGTAACTTGTTGTTTACAAAATTGTACATAAAAATACCACATTGATGTCGGTTAATATCGTTAATAAACAATTTAATTTCCTAAAGAGAGGAGGAGTGTGCTGCAAGTAATAAGTATTAAAAATATAACGAACAACTCTTTTTTGTAGGATAAAAAGAGGCAGTAAGTTAGACGGATAAGTGGAACCCCATACGATATTGCAGTAGGATAAAAAAAAAGGGAAGGACGAGAGTATTATAAAGAGTGACAAGAATTTTTCTGGGTAAAGTCGAAGGGAGACGACCAATAATACCAATATTCTTAGAGACTTTGTTAGTCACTGTATGCATGTGATCTTGCCAAGTGACGTGCTTATCAATTAAAACCCCCAGAAACTTGACAACATTTGGGAGTGGAATTTGTGAATTGCAGACCTTAATAGACTTAAACGTAGGATCAATCGGCTTATTTACTGGGCTGAACAATACAAAGGTAGTCTTCTTAACATTAAGGGAAAGCTTATTGACGCAATACCACATGTATACCTTCTTAAATTCTTCCTAAACAATATCAAATAAGTGATTAAGATTAGGATTCGAGTAGAAAATATTGGTATCATCGGCATAAATAATAACATGCAATTTGTCAGTAGCCATATGTAGGTCATGAACATAAATAATGAAAAGTAATGGGCGCAGGATAGACCCTTGAGGCACACCACAACTGATATCACAGTTGGCATGCTTACCAAAGTGCTGGGAGAAATTGGGAGGTGGCAAGATATCTTGAAGCCACGACGCTTCGCACAATAATAATCCATGTGAACAGTTGTCGAATGGCTCAACAAACAATATACGGCATTCGTGAAATGAAAGGAATGTTGTCAATTATTATACCATAATAACATTTTATTATATGATTTTTTGTTGTATTGAAACTAAGATTTGCATTTCATTTTTAAATTTTTTGATGGGGGGTAGGCGATTTCCCCCGTTTGCCCTCACGGCGAGCCACTTATCACATTGTCTATGCCTTACAAAGACAAATTCTTAGTGTTTCTATTTCATATTTGCCTCATGCTTTAACAGGTAGTGCCATCCGAGGATGAAGGATCTTTTAACCTGGGGGTAGCTTCAACCTTTTAGCGACCTATGAGACAGTGAAGTAACATCCGCTTTTTCCTCAGTCCCTCCGCCATGCGCGCCTTACATTAATTACTGCCCCAAATCGCATGCCTTGATTCACGAATAGTTCATATATGAGCCTATCCACGACACAGCTCCTCGAGCCACGTAACACAAATAAATATTCTGTAAAAACAGCTAAACATAAAATTCCCGAAAAGGGGTAAAAGTTTCCGAAAAATATAGCAAAATGTAGTGAAATATATCAAATTTTTCTTTGCCTCGCTGCGCTCGACATCTAATCAACCTTACATTTAGGAAATTATAGCAAAATATAATAAAACATTTCGATTTTTTTCTTAGCCTCGCTACTCTCGGCATCTAACAGAACATGTATATGGCAAAGCATAGCAAAATGTAATGAAATATATGTATCAAATCGGCATCTTATAAAGCTTATATCTAGCAAATTATAGCAAAATGTAGTAAAATATATCGTTTTTTTCTTAGCCTCGCTACGCTCGGCATCTGACAGTATTTACATATGGCAAGATATAGCAAAATGTAATGAAATATATGTATCAAAATTTTCCTTTCCTCGCTGCGCTCGGCATCTAATGAAATTGTTTAATAGAATTTATTTCTGTAAGACATTATATGGTTACTATTAAATATCGTTTTCTTTTCCTACTCAGTGAAGGTAAAGTGTGAATACAATTTTTAGGATTTTGGTCACTGTATTAGGCTTAAATAATTTATACTATGACCTGCACTCTACGGATCACAATAAAATGTCAAAAATTCCTTGATACTAGACTTGACAAACATCTTTAATTATTGACTTGAAAACGCTTTAAAGATAATTATCTTCCCGACATAAGAAATAAGAAAAACCATTAAGTTAATACAACACAATTGGGTAAATAAATGGATTTGGAGGCTTCAATTTCAAAGAGAAGTAAAAAAAAAAAAAAACAAAAAAAAAAAAAAAAACAATTCGCGCCTCGGTTCGCTCGGCGATTATTGCAAAATTTTACGTCCCTACTAAGCCCTGTTGGTGCAATGAGCTTGCTAGGACCTACATTCACAATTGTATGTGTAGTACGTATTACATAAATTCATATCCATATGTATAATACTGTGTTGGTGTAATATGTTTTGGAAAATGTAAACCATTCAACCTGAGTTATAGTATAGAAGAAGAAAAAAAACCGGAAATTTTCAGATGAAAATACGGAACTTTTTAGGTCTATCCCCCCCTGGAAAAATCCTAGCTAAACCATGGGATATTATTGAAACTTAACTTAACATATCCCACTAGTTTCGAATTACACCTTGCATCTGAATTCACTTTAGCACAATGACTGTAATAAACAACAACAGTTATCTGAATTTGGTAAGAACCTGCTCACTCACAAACTATTCGACACATATATAAGCCTCAACCAACAGTCAACCAGACAAACTATTGGGTAAAGATACCCAGGTTAGGTAAAAAAGAAACGTGGAGCAAACTTTCAAAATAGGCACTCAGTTTTCGAACAACCTGGGTAGTACTTTCACCCGATAGTCTGTCATGTAGCATACGTACCAAACAGTTTTAAGAGTGTGTTAACATTATGTTAAAGATCGAGTGAAGGTGGATCATCTGAGTCCAATTACAAGTTATATCTTAAACTTGGTCCTTGCAGCTGTTTCATGTCGTCATCGTCATCGTCATCGTCATCGTCATCGTCATCGTCATCGTCATCGAAATTATACAGACTGAAGTATCAAACAAAAGAATTGAACTTAAAACCCTTGTGGGCTTAACAAAAGAGAACATTCCCTTAAAAAAGAAAGCTTAATTAGAAAAAGCAATATAACCAGTACCTCAATGTACTATTCCCATTTACTTCATCCCTTACCATCCCTCCCCCCCCCCCACCGTAAGAATGTTAAACAGTAACACTCTATTGGTTATACTGATAGCAGTTAACGTACATTAAACATATAGAACTTTCCCTTAAGTTCAATGCAGACGAATGTAATAATTCTGAAGGCATTTTCTGAAAGCAGCAACAGATTGTTTTGCATGAAGACCATTCGGTAATGAATTCCACAGAGAAATAGATCTATACCTAAGACTGAGCTGACTACGAGATTTACGATACAAAGAATTACGAAGTTTGTCTGCATGGCGTGTGTCGTGGTTATAAATAGAGATTACACGTATAGAAAGATTAAAATGAGCCAGGAAGCAGATTATTTAGACAACGATAGGTAAAAGTAGCTACATTTAAGGATATGAGATCCTCCAACTTCAGTATATTTAAATTTAAATATTTAAATTTTCTTGGTTGTACCGGACCAAATCGTTGAACAGTAAGAAAGATGGGGCAATACAAGGCTAAAGTGACAGATCTCATAATTTGTTGGCGTAGTATGTGCCTTAACTTTGACAAAATTCCAATACCTTTGGAAATTTGGTTTGAAATATGGCCAACATGACTCCCCCAGGAGAGATGAGCATC
>WURT03085503.1:0-12898 GCA_009936505.3 Holothuria glaberrima | reverse complement strand
AAAATTGTATTTCTTTGAAAATTAGTATCTTCAACACGCTGCAAGCTATTGACAGATTGAGTTGCGGTTTTCACCTCATGAAACAGTAAAATTTTCTGCATTTTTTTGAAGTCATTGAATTTTTGTCCGGCAAATCCCTTTAACACACACGTCCATCAAGAGGCACTGATTAAGGTCTTTACTGGTACAGACATATTAGCATCGCTAACTACCCACCACGAAGGACTTACGCATTTGCAAGGACTTTGATAAGTTGAAAAGGGTTCTTCTGATCACATATCGTCCTACCTTCCGATCAACTTTTCGATTTGTTTTATACAAGATAAACTAGTGGGGCACGTTTCCCTCTCATCAACCCAGCATTCAATATACTGTAGTTCCTCGCCATTAGAGTTATACTTTTACAGGTTGGCATAAGCCTTTTCGTCATTCTCGTTTCCAGGACTATAGCTATTTGTTTCTGAGTACGACAAATAGGCGGGATTATCATGCATGACAGTCTCAGAGAAAGTGTGATCATGTTTGACATCAGTGCTTAATTCCATTTTAAGGCTTCTGCATCTGTGGTGCATGTAACATATTATACCAAACAGCAATAAGATAATAACTAGATAAGGTACAGATACAAATCCAATTAAGACATATTCATTTAAGGTACCTGTCTTCATTTCGTATCCTTGCTCTGTTGAAGCCTGCATCACAGAGTTGTCATAGTGTTCTCCTATTTCGGCTATAGTCGTTACGAACGTGTCACCTGTAGTAGTGGTAGTAGTTTCTTGTATATATGTCTGTTTGGGATCATTACTTGCGCAATCATAGCTACATACTGATGGAGGTGGGATACGAAGATAAGCAACAACGCGTTTATCTGTATCGCGGTATGTGGAACACATTACCCTGTGTATGCCATTCCCACCAGGAACTGTTTCCCATATACGTAAAATTGTCTTGCCAGGTGACTGTGTTATGTTTACTGTGATATTAATACTTATTGAATGATTGATATTATCAAAATCGAAAAGATTACCATGAGAACCAATCACTTTCCAGTACATCAGACGAGGAGGTGTGCTGATACAGGAAAACTCCATTACAGAAGAATCTAAAGTCACATTTTCCGCAAATATGTTGAGCTCCAGAGAAGGATAGACTGATGATAACCCAAGGTAAGAGCATTTTGAATCCCAAGGACTATAACAGTTACGATTATTATCAGAACAATAAAAGTAACAGGGACTGGGACTAACACCACAGTAATAGCAAACACACTTTTTTTCGGGGAAATTTTCAACACTGCAGGAATAAAAGAGGAGGCTAAAGTTGCTAGTACTGACCGTTGTAAAATAAAGTTCCCCTACATACACAGAATTTCCGACACTTGAAGGGTACAGCGGTAACACAGACTCTTTGATTATATCTACTTCGCTCGATATAACCAACTCACTATACGAATCATTCAAACTCCATATCGGAATGCTTAGCAGACAGTAAAATTTTCCTTCTGGCTGGTCCAGTGTTTCTGTGACCACGGCTATTCCATATCGTGAAGAAACGCTGGAATTAATAATAATGGGTTGCCTAGTACTATTCAAAAGGGAAATATTTGCAGCAGAGGAAATCAGAGATGAGCAAGTTATAGTTACATAGTTTGAATCTGCATAGCTGTACTCTCTGATTCCTGTCTTGACCACATCAGATCCATATACGTCAATATCTACTACGACACCTAACTGTGAGTCGTATTGTTGCGTTTCATGTAAAATTACCAAGAAAAACAACAGGCACGATCCAAGAGTACAGAATTCTTTCATAATGACAACTGATCTTACGACAAAAAATTTCCCGACTCGAGCTACGTTTTTGTGGATACAGAATTATAAGACAGCGGTAGGATGAGTCTTCTACATGCTTTGCACGACGGTGTGAATACAAGAAATGAATATGAGTTTCATTTCCTTGTTTTAGTTTTATGGAGTATAGTGTTACATCGATACTGGAGTATAGCGAAATTAAGTCAACAAATCCTTTAGCAGCACTTGTTTTGTTAATTCTGTGTGAATCTCTTTGAGGTAGAAATAACGTTTCCGTAACAAAAAGAGCTTCCCTTTTACACGAATGTACTTTTTCTACCGCAAAGTGATCCAAATGGAATTGGCAAAATAATTATAGAAACGCTAAGGTGTCGTCAAAATGGTAACATAAATGAGAAGTAATTTAACAAAATAATGATTTTCTCAAGTGAGCACATCATTTTACCTTTTTTGCAAAACATGATGAATTATTTCACCATTTTGCAAACAAATGATGAATAACTCATTTACCAGAATAAGTCATTTCAACATTTTGCAGAAAACGACTAATAAGGAAGTTATTGTATCTTAACAATCCAACATTTTGCAGAGAAAGGATGCATTGCGCACTTGCGCAGAGAAATGACGAATTACGATAGTGCAATTTCACAATTCAACATTTTGCAAAAAAATAAAAAAATGTATAATTAATCAGAAGAATTCAATTCAACGTTTCAGAAAAAATGATAACTTACTTATCTATAAGAGGTTATCAGTTCAACAGTTTGCAGAAAAATGACGAATTAAGAACTTGTTAAAAATTATTTTTCTACATTTTGAAAAAATATGATAGAGTGCGCTTTCATGAAAACTAATCAATTAAATCATTCAGTTCATACAAAATTTTCCCTATGATTGCGTGTTAGCGATCAGAAATCTTACAGCATGGGAGAGGGGGCTACACTTGCAGAGCGCTCTTAAAATTCGAAGTTGGGGTTGGGGCAATATGAGCCAGACCATTCGGTCGGGGGCAAAATTAAAATTATCGTCCCGATTTTATGGTTTTAAATCTAATTGTGGAGAAGGCGCTCCCCCTCCAAGAGTGCTTTGGGTCCAGGTTTCCACAACGTGGGGACCGAGAGAAGTCCCCGAAGCTCTGGAGTAGAAACAAAATTCTGGACAGTAGAATATGAAGCAATAAATATTCAAATAGCCTTATTATGCGAGCTTAACAAGTCACGATGATCACAGTTTAACTATCTTTTTTTATAACTCAATGTAAACAGGGAGCTGGTACTTGGTCCAAGTAGCAGCTTCCTGATATAACTTGGACGAAATGACGATCGATTTGATGACGTCAGGGTGGCTTGTCGGCGTTAACATGGTTAAGGCTGTGGAACGTCCAGGAATTTTTCCAAGAGGTCCATGGCCCTTCCTCAAAGGGACCTCCGAGACATTTTCTGAGCGGAGCGCCACCACCATTTGGTGCGTAGCGTACCAAGAAAATTTTGTCCAAAACGCCTTCAACATTACAGGAAAATACACTTCCCAGCGTTGTACGTTGCAAATAAAATTACTAAATATTTATGAGGATTGTTGCCACAGATGGCCACACCAGGGGGTCCCCTGAAAAAAAATTAAAATTAAAATTAAAATTTAAGTGCACTGAGACAAGATTTATTACTTTCTGTTTGAACTGAAAAGGCAAAATATGGGAGGAACTAGTTTATATTTAAGGTATGGGCTTACCTTGTAACCCAACGAGCCTGAACGAAGTATTTAACTATTTCATATGGAATTGGATGCTCACTAAACAGACTATAGAACCAATGGCACAATTTGATCATATTTTTATCATCCTAACTTAGACTATCGGTCGGTCGATATGACGGTGCACGGGATAGGGTGAGTGTAGTTGGGGGAGGACGACTCAAAGCAGGGGTTGCACGGGGCTTTGTAAGAATTCATCCATTCAAGTTTTTCTACAAAAGGCAATAATGATCCAAGTAAGCCACAAAAACACTTTTTCAGTTAACTGGCCTACCGAAACTTTGTTTTTGTTCAATTCATTAATTTTTTTTCTTATTTTCTCTCGTCTCCTTCCCTTCAGTTTCCCTTTTCCTTCATTTTTCAATTAGGTTGTTCACTTTTCTGCCGAGAGGAGATGGGTTCCTTCCCCCTGGATCCGCACCTGGAAGGATAGATATGATGGTAGGCCTTGAAAAACTGATGCTCAAACTGTCCTGTTAAAAGGAGGAATGAAAGCCTACGATTACGTACGATTAATGAGCGCAAAGCGCACGGAAAAGGCCTTTTAGTATAATGAATTCCTTGCCTCATTTAACATTGCAAACGTTATCCATACTACTCAAATTCACTCTTAATCTATCATTAATTGTCAATATTTTAGACCCACTCATCGGGGTTCTAGCACTGAATTACATTTGGTGGCAACGTAACTAGCTCCTTTCCACATATTTTGCAGTTTTGTGACTATTAAGGAAAATCTTCACCTGGTTGACTGTCGGAATTGATACACTGTAAAACCCGACATGTCAGGATAACTTGAAAAGTTGAGGTAACCCGCTGCCTTGTTTCTCAAGTTCACTCTACTAACCCAAACATTTCATTAGTAAGACTTAACAGAACTGGTTAAAATGACTCTCCGGTTTCATTTTCGTTGAACAAATATCTATCAGTTGCAGCGACAGATATCACTAGGGTCAAATTAACTCAACTTTAATTTGTTTATGATGAAAGTCTGGACAAGTAGGCGAACCTCACACTTCATAGCTGATACAGTATAGCTTTTCTTCGTTAAACGAAGACTTATTCAGGTTCACTCCACCACAAATCATGTATCGAGCTTACTTGCAATGTTTAAGTTGACACTACTTGATCTATTCTAGGCAGCTGGTTACCTCAAAATTATTGAGTTACGACAACAGAATATTTTAGTAAAGACAACAAAATATTTCTTTGTTAACAACAAAACTTTATTTTTCAATATATGGGCTGAAATTAATGTACACATACAAGGACAAGATTACACCCATCTTAGTAGCTTTTTTTACATCAAATCAAAAAAGACTTCGAGAATCATGGTAAATCAACCACAACCTTTGTTCTGGAAACAGTGAGATCCAATGCTTTGCACTCAAAAAGTATCTTTTTCCAAAAAGATACAAATAAAAAGTTAAACAAAGTACGAAAAAGCATCAGTCTTTTCTCATAAAAACTTGCTTACAAGATGAAGTATTCAAAAGAAATATTATAAAAAAAAACAGTATAACAATTACTTTCTTTCCAGTTAGACCATAGAAACCTTCTAAAGAATTCACATGTATTTTGCCATTATTGTACTCTTCTGACCTCTGCATAGCTGTGACCTATACAATACAATCACAATGCAAATAGCTGATGCATTGTCCTGTATTAGTATACAATGTTAATACTGACGTTCTGTTGGTAATTTCAATGCACATTCTAACATCACAGAATTTTGCTCAAGACGACACAAGCTCCAAATGTTTCAACTTTCATGGATAGCAGGTTACTACTACAGCAACCACATAGCTACAATAACCAATAACACAAATGCCAGCAAGTGTTCAATGACTTCTCTGGAACTCACTACCAAGTGGTTACTTACACACAAAGGCTAGTAAAGTAAAATAAAAATGTGAAAAAGTAACCTACAGTATCATCCAAAAATCATTATTGAAACTATTTGAGTGTTAGCTACATTACAAATTTATGTGCATGAAGAAAACATCAGAATGGCATCAAAAAGTTGTAAAAACTTAAAAAAAAGAAGAATTAGAGTACTTGATTGTGACAGCCTCTTCCAGACATGTTTAACAAATTTCAAGATTTACCAAGAAACAGATTAACAGTCAAATGGAGGTTTACAACAGTGGTTCAGACACCACGTAATAATCATTATGTTCATCAGCAATGACAAGTAATCCAAAAGGCATGGTTTCAAGTCATGAAGGAGTAACGTTATGGTTACAAATTTGTTGATGAATTTCACTAACGTAACATAACTTCCGCATATGCTAAAATTTTGCTTAACTAATAGTAATGGTAAAAATAAACTTTAATCATTTTCTCTTTTGCCTTATCGACTTTTCCAATTAAAAGTATCAAATTAACTGCTCTTTGGTGTTTTTTTTGTTGGCTTAAAATAAACAAAAATGTAAACTGAATAATGCACAAACATCAAAAAAAAAAAAAAAAATTTGGAAAACTACTCTTTAGTAATGCTATCAAAACAAAATCAAGTCCTCCCTCAAGTAAATATTAGTCGGTTGGGGGTGACCAAGTTTACACTATTAACATTCGAGACACCTGAAGAAAGTCTTGTAAGCTTCCCTTTTATAATCTTTTACCTGTCATTTTTGGATAAAAAATATAGTGTAATCACTTTCTCTCTCACCCTCTCCACTTTTCCACGAAGAGGTATCAAACAGCAGGACACTTGAAAAACTCTTGAAACCTTTTGGTGTTGTAGACAAACAAACAATTTCAAAAGTGTTCATGTGAAAAGTTTGTTCTTGAAGCTTTGCAGCTTAGCACTCAACTGTTTTCCATTTAGACCAAAGAAAACTTTTTGCAAGAGTTACATCGTCCGTTCCTGTCCCTTAGCGTATTCAAGATGCAAACAATAATGAAGGGCGAAAAATAGAGCCACAGCTCTAGGAAAATACTTAATGTCATCCATAACAATCTTGTTATCAACAACAACGCAAATTGATACAGGGTCCTTCAAATCACCAATCACTGCAATTCCATGGATAACAGCTTGGATGCCACCTTCCATTGCCGTCTCCTTCAAGATAAAAAAATGAAATACTGCCAAAAGCTTATATCAAAAGTACACTACAATGGCACTTATTAAAAAGGAAATGAATCCCACCCTTTTAAACTCACCTATAGCATCACACATTTAGCCCTTTCCTTACACAGTAAGGACCAATGGAAGAGAAAAGAATGACCCAAAAATTTGCTAATCCCCTCCTTTTTCTTTTGGTATGGATTTTCAAAGATCCTTGCACATTTTCCTTACTTTTATACACCAGACAAATTGTATTGTTAAACTGGTTTGAAAGTGTGGCTTATACACCTCATTTCAAAGAAATCAGCATTCAGGTCAAAATTTCCTGTTAGAAAAAAAATAATTTACTAAAAGAAAAGTTGCCACTATTTCATGCTTCTCTTCCTGCAAAGTTTCATGGCTTGTTCAAAGAATTATGACTAGCACAAAAATGTCATTACTTGTTCAAACGTTAAAACTGGGTTTCGATAATTTGTCACTTTTTTTTAATGAAACAGGTACCTTGGTTTATAAAATGAAGCTGATAAAAGTGATAGAGTTAATTGCCAAATCAAAGTTTCCATCTCATTAAAAGATGCGTTTACCTTTACGTCATCATTATTGATATCTCAATAACCAAAGAACATTTCAGGTTACTCTTTGCAGGACTAAGCTTATTTACCTTCTAAATCTTCATAATTAAGTGAAAACTTTAATCTAGGGTTTGTTTCTCCTATAATGTGTGCCAAGGTTCCATGCAGTCATCATTCAGTGGGTAAAAATTACATACACAGAAATACTTCAACAGGCATTGGCAGTTGTGGTGGTGTTAACATTTTACAGTAACCCTTTGATGACTCAATTGAAGCAAGTCTATAATGTCACAACAGAGCCACAGTAGGGCCAAGTTGTAATGTATTCCTCCTTTTCTTTTTATCAATTTTCTAATTGATGGAAATAAAAATAATCAGAGTTACACATCATCTCCTAGAATTTAAAGCTTTAGAGGTAAGTAATTGGGAAGAAAAGTTCAGTCTTAATAGAAGTAAGGGTTTGCTTCCCCTTTAATATTCTGAAACCCTAGCCTTTCCAAAAAATCTATAAGTACAATACTTGGTACCTCAAAGTCCTTGAAATAAGGCTGTTCATTAAAGTAGTCCGGTAGAGCACGCAGCATGGCAGTTCGTTTTGCAGTGATATCCTGAAAATGAAGGGAAAAAATTGACATTTTGACACTCAGTGTAACTGATGGTCTGAGGCAAGAAGAAAACTGGAACACCAAAATAGGTTAAGGTTCCTCTGACTTCCATAATTGAGGACTGTTAAATATGCAGTGACTAGAATGCCTTGACAATGCGTTTGAACCACCAATTCCATACCAACAATGACTCTGCATAAAGATACAGCTGGCACTGGTTGTTTATAAACTTCTATGAAATTGAGACTTCATGCACTCAAAGTTTTGTCCTACACTGGTAACTTCAAATATAAACAGTATAACAGTTGCGTAAAACTGTTTACCAAAAGAAAAAACACAAGGCTGCCTATGAATTGGTATAAAATGAACCCCACAAGTGAAATGTAATGAGTTATCATAATGGATGTGACACTTAAATGTTACAGCTTGATGGTGCTACAGAAGCAAAAGCTGGTTTCATCCATTTCTACTAGACATGGCAGGTAGGGATGGGAGAAAGTCTCCTCTAGTTATATTAATTTGGTGCATTACAAAACTGTATATGTGTAAACACACTACGTTAGATCTGCAAATAATTTTGTGCATTGAGATTCTACTCGAGGAAGTTATGATTAGATAGTTTTCAATCAAAAATATGTATAATGGACAAACATGATTTTGCATTCCTGCACTTTTAAGAACTTGTACTCCAAGCATTAAAATATAAAAAAATGTTATATATATATATATATATATTGTAGCTCTCCCTCAAAGTGAAAGAAATTCTGAAGCTTTTTCTTGGTTGATAAGATTTCCACCATTCTGTCTAGGTGTTGATTAAGTGAAGAGAAGAATGTGCTTTCTAGAGCAAGGTTGCTTAACCTTGAGAACTCAGCCTTCAGCTGAAAGGATGAAATAAAAAATTGTACTGGGTGAATGGTACACAAAGCTACTTAAGTTGGCATTATGATGATAAAAATGTTAACAAGGGGTCATTTTGGCTGCAGATCACAAACTAGAAGGCCATTGCCATACTGAGATTGCTATTAATGTATTTTGCTGGTAAATTTCTTGTTGGTAGGCAAACTTCATCCTAGGGTCATGGGTAAGAAGAGTTTATAAAATATATACACATGTTCAGTGTATTGAGACATACCCAGGCCAGTGCATATGTATGGTAATTGAAATAATATGAATCAGGTATGCTAACTTGTACCCATGACTTACAAAAAACATCTGTGAGGCTACTGATAATAAGATTATCCTAATGCACTTTGTTTAAATGGAGTTCAGACCAGCTGTAGGGTAGTAGTGGGGACAAGAAATATACCTCACAATACCAACAATGTTCCCATTTTTGTACCTAAATGGCTTCAATAACAGATCCCTTTTTACGGATCCATGTAAAATCCCCCACACTCTCCTTTGGTCTTCAACCAACATACTGAACAAAACATATTTCAACTAACCACCACTGACTTCCGTATCTATGTCTAACAATGACTGTAACTGCAGCTACTACTTATCCTTAAAATACAAAAAATAAACTCCAATTTCTGTGAAAGGGAGCCTCTCCATTTTAATGAACAATGAAGGTTTAAAAGAATAGTTGAGACCCAAATTTCTTTTTGAAGCACTCATTCTGGTGAACTTTTCATTCAATTTCCATGTTCAGTTCTCGAGATATTAGCAACTGAATTTATCACGTTTCCTACCAGAAGTCAACTTGAAGCAAACAGGTGTGATGTCATGGCTTCACATTGATGACCAATGTTTTGTATTGCTTTATTTTTCATCCTATTGTTTTAACCTTGGATTGATTGGGGTTGCTATCTTGCCCCTGAGGCATATAAAGTTTTAAAAATTCCACTCCTCATGATGCATTTATGGTATGAATACATCAGTTCTGTTGTATAAATTGGTAGTAAATTTGAAAGTAAATCAAAACATTGGCCGTCAATGTGAAGCCATGACATCACACCAGCTGCTTGCTTCAAGTTCACTTTTGGTAGAAAATGTGTCAACTAAACTTCAATTGCTAATAGCTCGCGAACTGAACATGGGGAATGTATGAAAATTTCACGGAATGCTTAGAGTATGTTCCTCTTGATCATATCAAACATAAATTTGGGTTTGGACTATTCTTAAAACTAATTACTTCACTGGGGAGAAATAAACCTGGCCATTTTTCAACAATTTCTGTCATTGCTGGCGTCTTTAAAACCAAGTCTTGTCTGCGGTATGCATATGTCCTTGCCATCATTTTTTTTTATCTTGCTCATGTCCCTGTTTCTCTTCTGAACTTCTGTGCAAATGCTTTCTCGATAAAACTCCATACTTGTGGCATCCTCTCCACTAGGGATGTCTGGTAAGTAATTGATTTCTGCTCTCTTTGGCTTTTTGCGTTTTGATGAAGATGATCCCGGGTAAGATCGCTTCCTAGAATTCACCTTTAGTTCTGTGCAGTCCAACTTTCTCATTTTTGCTCCAAGATTACCCATCTTGAATTTAATACTGTTAAGCATCTCATCATAGCCAGAGGAACTTCCCTTTTCAATCAAACAAGGGTACTTCCTGATGACTGCCTTTGCAACTTCTGTGTACTCAATATGTGACGGATAGGCTTTGTACGACCAAATATGATTGGCAATGGAATCAAGGAATTGACTTTTGAGATCTTTGCTCAACAGGAGTTGCTTCTTCCCTTCTGAAAGATACTTGCTATTACCATCATTAAGTACCAGTTCAAGCTCTGGTCCTACTTTAGGTAACTCAAACACTTCTGGCCAACAGCCTTGTCTCAGCTTTGCCTCTAACGACTGCATGTCATCATTTGAGCTAACACTCATAGTGTCATGTGAGCTGCCTGGAGAACTGATGGATGACAGATAGGGGGTACTACTTTCAAAGGACGGGTCATCAGTAACGTCAGTGTACATCAATTTGACTGATGCAAATGTCTCTGGTAAATCACTTACATGGGTCAGATTAACCATTGCACCATTAAAATCAGGATCAGCATATTGCAAAGAGAAACTGCCTTGAAGGCTTAGCTTTTCTCTTAAAGTTTCCAAGAGGTTTTCAACAGAGTCTGGACGATGCTCAAGGGTGACTTTCTGAATGTCTGTTGGTGACAAAATTACTCTGAGTTTGTACAGTGTATCCATTTCTGAGTAACTACATGTCTGAAAGAAAAGATTGCAATGTAAGAGGGGGAGAGCGCATGAGTACATATTTTGTTAGCATCATTCACCTCAGAAGTAATATGTCAGAAATAATTATAAAAGCCCCTTCAGCTGCAGTATGCCTTGTGCACTGCATCAGGACTCATAGCCCCTAGTTTCTTGGCAACAAGCCTGGGTGGAAATCATCAGATTTTTCAGTTGCTCCATTATTACAGTGCTTAAACACAACCACTTTAGCTTTGCTGATATTGTACGAGGGCAGAGGATAGTAATCTTTAAGATTACTTAGAGAAATATCTTCATACTTTTCTGTCTCTGTCACTGAGTATGCTCCAAGATGGCTGTCATAGGTAGAATTATGCAATCTTAAAACAAGCCATGCCTTGCTGTTATCAACTAGAATTGTTTGTATCTCAGCTAAATGAGACTGGGTACTGTCACTGTCAATAACAACAAACATATCTTTGGAATAATCTGTCCCCTCGAACTTGATGGTATTTGTCACTGAAACAGTTGAAGAAGAAGAAATTTCAAATGGTATTGTCTTCACAATGTTTTCTGAAAGGACTGACACATTTAAACCAGTCATCTTTTCTATCACAACAGCTTGACCAAAGTAAAAAGGAGTTTCCAGATAGTATGCTTCCATTAACTGGTGTCGTGTTGAAAGCGAAACAAGTATGTTTTTGAAGTTGTTTACGTTGCGAACAATTCTTTTAAAAAAGTTGTGCTTGGCCTCAAACCGTAACGTAGACACTTTTGAAAGAGGTCCAAACATTTTGATTTGTTCAGAGTAGTGTTCAATAAAAGGGTGTTTTGGTTTTAAAGATGCATCTGGAAAAGTCTTAGTGAATATAACTTTGTGATAATGAATGATGGTATCCAATCTAGTGATCATTTCGTCTGTAAACACTGGACTGTGGACTAATTCTACAACCTCTTTCAATGAAATTAACACTGCCAAGCTGAATCTTTCTTTGGTACATGTTCTCCTACAAACAATGGCAGCAAACGGATCAATGTCCAATTTTCACTCTGATTCCCACCAATAGTATTCTTTGAAGTTTGCTCCAATAATTTGAGGTTGATTGACTTTGTCAGTAAATTTGTACTGGAACTGCCTGATCTTGCCATTCAGATAATCTAGGGTAAAATATTTCTTTCCAATGAAGTAAGCTAGACACAGCAATTTCATAAGGCACAATGCCTTCCAGACAGTCATGCGAAACATCAAAAGGCAAACCTTTCGTAGCATGGAAACTCTGCAAGTACTTATGAAGCACACAATCCCGTTTAATGCCATAAAGCCGAGACACCGATGCATCATCTACAACCTGCTGAATGTGGTAAGTGAAGTTCTCCTTGTTACGCTTAACACACTTATCTAACTGAAAATGTACATCCTGGATATCTGAATTGGTAGCCATGCAGGCTCTGCATGGCCTCAAAACATTTGGTCCAAAACTTTCCATGAAGCCACCGAACTGATGAGCACCAAGATTATCAGAAGAAACATATACTACAGTTCCTTTGAGATTTTCCCCTAAAGACTCAATGAATACACCTTCCTTTTCAACAAATGACAAGTCTTGCCAAAGCTGCAGAAGAGACTTTTCAAATCCAAACTCATTAACGTGAACAGACTTAACCAAAGCTGCTAGCTGAATAACGTGAAGTTGTGACCGAAATTTAGCTGGGATATCAGCTAATACCCAGTAGACTGATCAAATTTTGTTTCTTTTTTGAAGTACCCAATGGGTTACAAACCTCCCATTCATCCATATACAGCCCAATAGCAAGTCTGAATCCCTTGTTTTCAAAGAAGGGCTTTGTTTTGTAAACACTGCCATCTTTAAAAGAGCTATACTTTCCCGGACTCTCTTCATTTAACAAAACCTTATCCATCACATCTGTTCTTTGCAAAAGC
>WURT03085492.1:0-12899 GCA_009936505.3 Holothuria glaberrima | reverse complement strand
AAACTTTTAACATGATTTGCACTTTTCTTGTACCCAAACATAATATGAAAAGTTAAAATTTCTAGTTAGCCTTTTAACTATGGAACTGGAAATTTTACCCAAATGTCACAAGTTGACTCCCTTATTTACGGAATCACCCATATATGTATTTTAATAATAGTTTTTGAACTCAAAACAGGACCTTTTCTCTGATGTCCCTTTGGATTTTCAGTTCCTGCATCTTAATCTTTAGCAGACATAGACAAAGCTCTTAGTTTTTTTATTCTACCATGATGACAATAATTAAGATATGAGGGCTGACTACAGTATGTTAATGTCTTCTGGGAAGTGTGAATTTTTAATTTATTTTATATATTTTCCCACACAAAAGAACCAAATTTCTACACACCTTTCAGTATAAGGTACAGTACATACAGTACCTACTACTGTATTGTTACCTTTAGGAACTGAAAATTATTGCAAAAGGGCCACTCATACTGTACTTAAAGTAGCTCGGCAGTAGAGTACAGGACGCACAGGATGTCTTACAGAGTACAATTACTGCATTGCACTGTCAAAATTTACCCTTCCAGGGCTCTACATTTACTTTCAAACTCACTTGCCAAGTCAGGCAAGCAACCACTGGAATTGATTTGCCCTAGCATTTTTTACTTGCCCCTTGACGTACTGTTGGGCAGACAAAATGTTGATTCCCCACGTGGTTGTTAACTGACACACACCGGTGACAACAATCCTTGAAAATCTTAGCAATTATTGGAATCCAACCTTCTCCCATCTTGAGTTGAGTTGACAAGTTTTTCCACATTTATAGTACTTACCTTTTTTTAATTTAAGTGGTGTGATTCATGAAATTAATTCTTTTAATTCGTTTCCTTATTATTGTGGAAAGTATTTCTTTGCACTTTAAATTTTGAGATAGGAGTTGTAGGGCCTAATTACCCATTCGGGCAAGTTGGAACAAGAGAGAGCTTGCCCTGGAAAATTTTTACTTGCCCTGGGCAAGTGGACAGGTGTTAATGTAGAGCTCTGCAAGGCTTCATAAACTTGTGCCTTACCCAATAATACTATACAACAGTACAGGATTTAAGTATTTGTTCATTCAAACTGTACACACCATAAGCAAATGCAATATGCTTT
The DNA here is from genome assembly GCA_009936505.3 of Holothuria glaberrima. Classification (NCBI taxonomy): domain Eukaryota; kingdom Metazoa; phylum Echinodermata; class Holothuroidea; order Aspidochirotida; family Holothuriidae; genus Holothuria; species Holothuria glaberrima. The sequence goes on along the minus strand of WURT03085492.1, from coordinate 11,762 downwards.
ATATTAATTTCACCCAAGTGTTTAATGCAGAACAGTGAACAATGATCATTGGTTATAGACATGCCTAACAGCTCACAGTTTAAAGTATGTACAGTACTGTACAATGAATACTGATTTATCTTTGAATAATGTTTGCAAAGACTACCAAAAAGCATGAAGAAACTGAAACCATCTGAAACCAAAGGAGTTTTGGGTGGTCTTGGACCGACCGCTGGGTGGTCTGACCTGTAATGAGATGAAATTAGTCATTTTAGTTTAAGGTGGTCTGTCCATTTTAAACCCCAAAATTCTAGCAACTGTATGGTGCAGTACTCTATACCTGTCCCTTGAAACCCTGCTTCATTATTTTCATGTTGGTTCTGGGTCAGGTCTGAGAGCTTTGCCAGTTTGGAAACTTTGGCTAATCCCATTACTGATGCAGGTTCTGTCTTGGATGGTCTGAGTATGATGCTTTGAACATTGGTCTCCGGTGGTCTTGTTTGTGTCAAAACCAATGATTAGGTGATCTGAACAAAAATCAGACCACCACACACCTTTATTTTGAATATGATCATGATCAACCATGTACTAAGAAAGCAATAATAAAGTTTTTACCTGGTGCAGCCATACTAGTGTACACCTTCCCTTTGAAAATGAGAGATATCTCCGCTCCAACATCGCCAAAACCCCAGATAACTGCCGAGTAAGGTTCCATCTGTAGTACCATATGGTCGGTGTAGTGGGGTGCCACGCGGAACTGGTCTGCCGATTCTGCATTGAGAAAAAGTGAACAAGATGGCACTTTTGAAAACAAAGTTTCCAAAGGGCAGGGAATGGCAGTTGGCCCCCTTTTTTTTGCCTAGATGTACGTGTGTATATATGTATACCTATAACTTTACCAACACTGTGGGCCATCAAGACCTCAATGCTGCTCTACTGTATATGCATGGGGTCCTTCAGTTTTCAAATTTGGCCTTGATTTCCCTCTTGTTTGGCCTTGATTTCCCGCTTGTTTGGCCTTGGTGCCCTGACAATTAAGTATCTGCCAGCTGAATCCAATTTGGCCCTGCTCTCTCCAGTCTTTTTATTTCAAGCCAGGGCAGGAAATAAGTGGGAGTGATGGGAGATTCCCAACACATTTCTAAAGATAGCCCTCCATCTAACAAAAAACACAAGGGTCAAAATATCATGCGGTCATGATGACAAGAACAGCCGTATGAAGGCTCCATGCAGGTAAGGAAAGTCCCCCAACTACAATGTGAGGTTTAATGAACTCTGGGACTGTGTACTCCCCCCTTTTTTGTGCTAACATTCAAAATTAATGGTCAGAATCCCAACAATGGCATTAACAACGTTAGCATAGCATGCAATGCATAGGCCATACAGTAGGAGCCCTATCACAACGACATTGCATTATTACCTGGAACATAGTGGGCTACACGTACACCTAAGCCTGTAATGTACATAATTCAAATACAGTATATAAAACAAGTGAGTCACACTGTGCATACTGTATACTACCATAGTATGATACTGTACAATGCATTGATTTCAGTATTTGAAAATTAGAGCTCTGGTGCATGCATGCCAATTAAAGAGCCCTGGTGGGAGAATTCACAGGGGCTCTCTTGGAGGAGTTCCCATTGCCCCTGTGTGAGGTAAAACTTAATTCCTGCCCTGTTTCAAGCCCTGTTACAGTAAGTATTGATAATATGACAATTTGATTGATTTTTGTACAATATTTAATTGCAGCTGCAATTAGCAAATTATGATCATTTTCACCATTTTTCAGAAAATGATGAATTTTTGAGGTGAAACAAAACAAAACCACTCTTTTCTTCACCAAACTCCAGGAAAACAACACTGCAGTAAAATGGTTTTTACTGCTGGAAAATTTAAATGGTATCATTTAATACATAACTTACAATTTACCCAGGGTAAAAATTCCAATAATAATGTATAATATAGGACATATATTTATGCTCTTTTGAAATGTGACCTTGTGGTTATTATATAAAAATTTTATGTCAGCAAAGGGAGTGAGTACGTCCTTGGACCACAGTTTCTTTAGCACAGGAATTCATTGAAAAATACCATGGGAGTCTGAGTAGCTGCTGCAATGGAGGCCTTGTTTTCCTTGAAAAAAAAAACTCTAGTGTACATCATTGATGCTTCTTAGGTTGAGCCACAACCAGCATTTCAAGTGAGAGTAGCTGAAACGAGTGATTTATGATAACAATTTTCACTGTACAGTACATGGTGAATTTGTAACAATGGAAGTGACTAAATCCTCATTCAGCATTTTTAACGTGGTGAATTTTATGGTACATTTTAAAGAATTTTGCCGAGGATTTAAACCATGTTTAATCATTTTCACCATAGCTGTTGATAAGTTCATAACTACTTTACATATACTGTAGTATATACTGCATCTAATTAATAGCTGATTGTGAAAAAGCACCTTTCCCAAAACTGAACTGCTCTAAACATGGGGGTCTCATAAAGGCCCAGAGCTTGGAATATTTCTGTGATGTTGTTGATCAATACCTCTATCAAAGCTGACACAGGAATTCTTCAGCAGCTTTTAGTACTAACTATATACTACTGCAGTAGCCCATCTATCTGTATCATATAAACTCGTGTAGGATTACAAACTACTGTAGCTTCTTGATGATTGAGGTGCATACAGGTACTGTAACTGACAATGTCACAAGATAGTTGTGGTCAAATGATGGGAAACTTGCCACCAAAGAGAGAAAAGATCAAAAGAGCCAGTTATGTTATACTTCATTAAAACCTGCAAATGACACAAACATGAACTCCAAAATATTGTATACTGACAATCCTACCACAGTAAGACAGCTGTTTTTGGCCTGCTTAAAATTTCTGGTGCTTATGGAGCAGCTCCAAAAGGGGAACTGTCAGCGCTTCTGTATCTAAAGGTCAAGTAAAACTTAAGTTTAAAGTTCTGCAAGAAGAATGCAAAATTTGCTGAAGAATTTGGTTGATACAGACACTTTCCTGCATAGTACAGCATGCTACGACTGCAAGGCAGTTGGCTTTGGGAAGAGCAAAACACATCTGTTGCTCATCATCCTGATATGGTCTATTTGTCTAATTATCTTGTCCAAAGCTGTCTTTACCAAAGACTCATCTTCCATGGGTACAGTTCTTTTAAAAGTTAATTGTTGATATATTTTAATTTCAATTTACAATATCATTTTTTCTCAAGATGAGTTGCTAGCAAATTGTGGAGTTTGAAAGCTCAGAAAGTAGCAGGCTGAATTCAATCAACCTGCCATTCAGTGGTAATTGCTCTCATATTCTGTCACTTTCTTTGTTACAGTAGTACAATAGCAGGAAGTTTTTAGACTCATCCTACAGTAGTTCTTGTTGACAGGTACTCCAAGTCTCTAACCAATAAGAAATGGCAGCTACTGGCCTTCTATCTAGTGTTGTGGATGAAGTCTCAGCATGGAAGTATATTCCGGACGGGGTACTACTTCCATAGTCACAGGGTGGAAAAGTCAAAGGTCATTTGCATGTACAGCAGTCTGAATTTAATGCTTCAGTACTAGATTACTGAATCTGTCTCATCATGGTTTCCTACTCAGTATGTCTTGTTACTGTACTATACTGTTCTAAGCTGTTTTCTTTTTGAAGATGTTCTGTAGGCCTTATTGTCTTAAGGTATTCTTGTCACATTGTTGACATCATTCATATTTTTAAAAAGCAGGAACTTGATAGGCCTGAAAGGTAGACTTATTGTAAAACTGCAAGTTTAATAGGTTTTGTACAGGTATGCTAAGAAGATCAATTCTTGCTCAGCCGACACACTTTGCAAGGCCTACCTGGTTTTACCGTGGGATTCATATGGGCAAACATGGGTATGGGATGCCCACATACTGTAAGCCCCTTATAGTTCCCATGTTGGTACAGTAAACTGTGTGTTTAAACCTCCAAATGCAATAAGGTTGTCTCATTTACAAATATTTATACCGTTTTTAAATTGTTTTCTTCAAAATTTGTATCATTTAAGTTATTTTTGTTTGTAAAAGGGTATGAGTATGGAGCTATCCATAATAGCTCCATGGTACGAGCCTGACAATCCTTTACCAGTTTCAATTGCAAAAATTAAAGGGGTACCCTTAAACAAAGAATATGAGAAGTGGAATTTCTTAAGCAAAGCAGGTTTTCAGTTTGGTTTTTCAACTTGCCACGTACTGCTCTGGCCTGTGTTCTTACATGGGAATTTTTCCAGTAGTGTATTCCATATACTGTACTGAATACTGATAGGCATGTATTGTACACTGATGATGTGCTCAACTTGACTCAAAAAATAAACTGATCTTAAAATCACATGCATGAACCAAGGTAGTCATACAGGGATGTATTTGTATGCCCTTCTGCAATCTTGGACAGACAGGAAATCCATCGTGATTGGTCAGTAAAACCTTTTGAACAACAAATTAAGAGCTTTTCAAAAGTTGACTCTAAATGGCCTGCACTGGCTGTGTGTAGCACTTTATTTGCAGTTACTAGCTTTATAGGCCTACAATGTGCACTATAAAGCATGCATCGTTTATTTTGCTTCAGTGCACAAGGATAGTAAGGACAGTGATCGGTGTGGGAACAAATTGCAAGGTCAATTTGCAGCACTTTATGGTGAAGCTCAAGTTTAAATTTATTTTGAACAGGCCAGTTATAAGTTCAAGAGTCGGATAAGTTACAGGTTACTGGACTGGGCACTTTAAGAAGCATGTTTTTCAGGACTTATTAAAACCTATTTAATTGTGCACACTTTTAACGCTGCTTCAAGAGAAAAAGAGAGAAACGTCATGCTGTTTTTAAAGGATCTAGTATACGCCTACTACCACTGATAATTTGGAAAACATTAGTCATGGACGAATACTTAGATTCTATTTCATTAATATCTTGTTGAGGAAAAAAGTTACATCATTATAATACAGGTTTCCTTATACTCTAACTCAGTGGTTTTAAACATAATATACTGTAGCACGTGTCATATATATTTGACTGCCATGTGGAATGGGGAATGGGATGTGGCACACTAATCATCTAAAGTGCAGGCTACAGGAGTATTTACCCCGTATTTACCCACTTGCGTTTTATATTTCAAGGGAGGAGATGAACACGCCACCACTAACAGCACAGGAGAACTGTGTGAACCAGTAATGCTGTTCCTGAGGCTATATGGTAAACCAGAAAGCCAAAAGGCTTAGTGATTCCTCGCCATATGATACTGTATATTGTAACAAACGTGAATCACCCACATAAGCATGAGATCCCTCCTACTTTAGATAACTTTGACCTCTACAAAAATGATAGGACTCTGCTAAACAATATTAGCAATCCCCATGCAAAGTATGAGATTCCTCAGAGTCATCCTTCTTGAGATGTTGTGTTTAAAAGATTTTGACCTTGTGACCTCTTGTGACCCCAAATGACCTTTGACCTTCAACAAAACCAAAAGGAAGTATCTCCTCAATAAGGGCAATCCACATGCTAAGTAGGAGATCCCTCATACTTATCCTTCTGGAGATATCCTGTTTACAAGATTTTGACCATTTGACCTCTGGTGACCCCGAATGACCTTTGACCTCCACCAAAAGCAATACAGATCATCTACACAATATGGCTAACCCACACACCGAAGAATGAGATCCCTTGGAGTTACCCTTCTTGAGATATTGTGTTTACCACGTTTTGACCTTTTGAACTCTGGTGACCCTGAATGACCTTTGACCTCTACCAAAAACAATAGATATCATCTACTTAATATGGCCAACCCACATACCAAGTATGAGATTCCTCAGAATTACCCTTTTTGAGGTATTGTGTTTACAAGATTTTGATCTTTTGACCTCTGGTGACCCAAAATGACCTTTGACCTCCACCAAAAACAATAGGGATCATCTACTCAATACGGCCAACCCACATATCAAGTATGAGATCCCTCAGAGTTATTCTTCCTGAGATATCGTATTTACAAGCAAAGCGTCACATATGCACACACATACGCACACACGGCATCAACATCGCATAGATTCTCAGAAATGTAGTTCACATACTGTACAGTTCATGATCAACATACGTGTGCCCCATATGCTGCACCGCAAACCACACGAAGATCCCATGTAAACCCCAAGAAAATCCCACATATATGCCTCATCTGGACCTAATAGGAGTCTCACAAATCCACATATACCCCATATGGAACCCATACAGAGTCCATATGTCCCACATACTGTATAATCCATGAAAGCATATACAGGTATGAATGCATTGAGTTTGCAGTATATAGGGCCCCCATTTCCACCCCATATACAGTAGAATCCCACATAGGCCCCACGATTCCAAAACGGACACAGAGCTGGGTCCCAGATGGGAATCCCATATTGGCCCCACATATACCCACCATATTGACCCCATATGGGACCCACATCGTTTTTGGCTTTTAATATAACAGCAACTGCATACATGTACGAAAGTAACAAAGATTTGTGGTGAAAGGTAATTTCTCATACTGGAGGGCAATGCTAAAAGACAAGCAGCTGTTTGCATTGGGTTCAAAAATCAGTCATAACTTTTCATATATAGGTAATACATTTTTATGACGCCCCAAAATATTTGGATGTAATTCATACAATTCCTGTCATAAACAACCACCACTATGTGAAATTTGACGGTCGCAACCTACCCTAATTTACAAATAATGCCATGTGGCATGTGGAAATGTGCATTATTGTGTCTTCTATGCCTACTGTAATTGCTAGTTTTATGTAAATAACACTTATTGGGATGGAGTAAGGAAAAACAAGCCAGTGAGTTACAACTGGAAAAAAGGCCATGGCCGGCTGGACTTGAACCAATTGGTTGGAAACTGGGCCGTTAAACCTCATCTAACTAACTAACTGGGATGTTAAAATATACAGGATTTAAAAAACATTTGAATGCCAAAACATACTTTGCCAACATTTGAAAGGGACAAAGTGGTAGATTTTGTGAGGGAGCGAAGCGACCCAGCCCGCTTGCTCGCAACGGGGGAAGGATGTGGGAGGGGTCCCCCTCCCACGGTGTGAAGCTTTTTTGTTTCTGAATGTGAAAATATGTAATTTGGTGCATACTTTAAAATATGGTATTTTGTATGCATAAAGAGACATATTATTATGTATTTTATGAACTATTTTGAAGAATAACCACATAAAAATCAAATACGCACACATTTCCATGCGCATTTGTGCCGTACTCAACATTATACTGCAGAACACGGTACACAGGTACGTAAGGATGTACAGGCGCAGGTTTCGACCGATCCATATCTCCCAGCTCAAGCTCGATTGATGAATGGTATTTCTGTATACATTTTCTAAGCTGTTTTCGGGTGAATTACGCAAAACGCGCACGCTTAAACAGCAAAGCGTAACTTAAATCATACTTTCAATAAATTCTATGGCAGGTTTGCCAAAAATCAGTAGATTAGAGTAACAAAATCGATAGCCCGTTCAAATCTCTAAAAAAGCAGTATTCTACCACCCAAATTGGTAGAGTTGGCAGGTATGCCAATAGAAAGAACATCACTGGGAAGTAAGTTTTTATTGATCACTTCTTGTTGCATTTTAGGTCATAACAATTAAAGTTACTCTAGATTTAATTTTTATGACGGAACCTTCATTAAGGTAGTGGGCGTGCAGTCAGCGGTCGTAAAAAGTGCCGATTTTGGCACCCGCCAAATGCAAACCCTGAAGACAAAGTCCCCTAGAGTTCTGCCCTGGGCTTTGTTCCTTCTCTTGATTTCTATCAATCATGATATTGATAACTCTCTTGCTTTCAGTGAAAATGTGCTGAAAATATTAAGCACAGGCCTATTCAGAAAGGTTTCAAATGTGAACTGTTTTGCTGAGCTGCAAAAGAACTTGGGAAGGTTAACTGTATGCATTTCATGGCCTCAGACTAGGCAAATTTCTTTCCAAATGCAAATTTTTTGCATTTTTGTTCTCAAATTTGCATATTACAGGTATGAACTTAAGTAGCCTATAGGCACCGCACATTGAATACAGACATAAGAGATAATGTTATCAATTACAGGTTACAGTATCTTCAGTCATATACTGTAGCCTAGAGCCAGATTGCATAGTTTGCTAAGTGCGCGCAGGATTTGATAGATAAGTTCAAAATTGTGCGCCGCCCCGACAAGCGGAATTCAAAATGTTTTGGTGACGTCAGGGGACGTAACTTCCGTGAACCCCAAACACAGTTCCTCATAGAGGCTTACTTTTGACGTCACTTGATACTGTAAATGTGTGCCATGTGTATATGTATTTCACTTTTACAAAAATGGTTATATATTGAACATCTTATTTTTCTGTAATGCGTGCAGATTTTAAAAATTGTGATATACATTCATTTACAATAAGTCAATGGTGGCCAACGCTTTTGTTTTTTCACAGACAAAGGGCCAAGTCTACCGTACAGGTACTTATTTTGGTTACCTGTCTAGAAGTTTTTGGGAACACCCCTTTTGTCTCTGACACATCCATTACTGCAATGGGGTAAAGGTTGTTCCATTATTTTCAAGGGACAATTTTTTTTGCTCAATTCTTTGCCTTCGCGCTGCACGCCAATTACAATTATTTCGTGCCGATTCATTGTAAAATCGGTGTATAAATTGAAAACGCGCACAGAACTTCTTCCTCGCGACTGACAAACTATGCAATCCGGGCCTAGAGTACAGCTGAAAGGGCTGATAAGTGTCAAGTGCTTGGGTTGATCAATCTTGATACCCAGACCAGGGCTGGAAAAAATGTTTATTTCCCAGGATAATAGTAAAAATTTTCATAATTCTTCTGCATTTTCATGTACAAGAGAGTAACGTTCCCCTCCAATTGCCAAAATCCCCCCCATCAAAAAGAAACCCAAATTTCCTGGGAAGGAGCCTCCCAGCTTCCTAACTTTTTCCATCCATGCTTGTAAGTTGCACTGTAAAATGTAGTGACTGCCAGGCATCCACAATTAAAAATTCATTTTCTACAGAATACTCAATCCAAACAACACTAGGCTAAAATATAAATGAGGGAGACACAGTGGAAAATATTACTGAAAGGTTTCAATTCATTTTATTCAATGTTTTTTATCTTTTCTGTCACAATGGTCGTTAAGTGATCGACTCATGGTGACTTTCAAGTCAGTGTACATTATACGTACATGTTCATATAGTCTACAATGTAGGCCTACAGTATGTAGCCTAAATGAAATGCTCCGAACTACCCTAGGCTCTGGGTAAGGAAAGTGTCTTTTTTTGTCTAGGCCTAGCTTAGCATTTTCAAGTTCACTTAAAACATCATTAGCCTACATAGAAATCTGTTTACATTCACGTTAGTCGTTAGCCTACTTACCGACATCTGAAATGCAGCCAAGCAGAACGACTGTGCAAAGAGAAAGCACCCATTTCATATGAGTCTGGGATGTGATTTGTCTAATAAGCATCTCAACGTGATAATTGGCCTAGGTTAGGCAAACTATTGTTAGGCCGAATTATACTCTTAACGTTAGCTATCACTTAGTAAATAGTCCCCAGAAAAGCTGCTCAACCACGGGTCAAACGTTATTGCTATCGAATACAGCGAGCAAATCGATGGTTTCAATCGAATTGATACATGTATACAGACTGGACATCTGCTTGTCAAAAGTTGCACCGATCAAAGGAGAGTCCTTCACGTCGACCAGTGTGACGTACGCTTCTCTACGTGATCTGAACGCGTCGTCTGCTTTATATATTTAGGTGCATGGTACGTTGACTGTTGAATTGGAGTCTGTTTCTATGGAACGCGATTCATGCAAAGATCGTTAATAACGGCGTCATTGGTAGTAACGACTTTGTACATTGAGTGAACAACGGCGTGATTATCTTCAGTCTTCTGGAAAAACTCCAAAAAGGCTAAATAGAGCCATCACGGAGCAATAATTATCGTTAACAACGTTGTAAATGTCGGTAACCAGGGCGTAATTTTAACAAGGTGGTAAATTTCGTTAACAGCGGCGAGATCAGAAGTAACCGCGTATTAGGCCTACACGAGGCCAGGGCTGCCACTCTGCTTTTTTCAAATTTCACCACACGGGTAGTCGAAATTTCACTTCTTGACTTCGGATTTCCCAACATAACGTTCGATAGAGTTCCTCACCCTACCCCCCCCCCATCAGTATTACCTCATTTTTGCTTTATTTCCAAATTTCCCTCCCTGAAACACTTTTTTTCCTTTTTTTCCCAAATTAGGCCTAACATTTTTCACGAGAGGGAGGCCTTGTGAAACAAACGTACTCACGAACAAGTAAAGATACAGGGTTTCAAGGGCGTGATTTGGTTTCATGGCCAAATTTGGAAGAAAGATTATCACACACACTGACTCAGTACAGGCAGCTAGTAGAGCACTGTCAGTGTGAACTTTCTGGAAAAACAGATTTTACTGGCTTAACTTCCACTTTTGATATAAAATACCAAGGATAATACTTTTTGACCTAAATTTGGTGAAATTTCACTACATTTCGAAAATTCCATATTTCCTTCATTACATCACTACGAAAGTCCGAATTTCACTACATGCAGAGAAATTTCACTACGGGTGGCAACGCTGCACGAGCCTAACAACAGCGTAATCAGTTTCAACAGCTAGCTAATAGTTGGTAACGTCCTTGTCGCGTTCACTGAACCGCTGATACAAGAAACTATGCAATATTAATCAGCAACGTGCAAACAAGAGTTAGTGGCGCCATTCCAGTTAACGCAAATACAATTAACGACGATGTAAACGGCAGCAACAACACGATTGGTAGTACCAACGCAAGGTTTAAAGGCGCTTGTAGTAAAGGGCTAAATTAACTCCATCGGGCTCCTTTAGGATCTGGCGCCCACCTAATCGACTGACCCTCATCAGTGTTGGGCTGGATCCGCCCTTGTGGTTTCGCCCCTTGGCTCTTCGCCAGGGAATCGAGGGGGACTTTGGAAAAAAGTAGTAACAAACGTCGAGTCCGCAAGCAATTATGCAAGACGGTACTTGTATTTCCCGTCAGTCTGGATTTCTCAAAAGACAATGACTTCCGGAATAGTGTATGTAGTAGAGATCACCCCCTACTCTAAATTTGGACAGAAAATTTTAAAACGAATAAGATTTATTCTCAATCTTTTAGACTGAATACTCCAATCGAATATGCCGATTTTTTTTTCTTCTATTGATAGTACTGATACAGACGTAGGCCGTATGAGGAGAGCAGGGGCGGGCACTGTGCCCCCAAGAAAATTGGTTAACCCCCAAATTATTCAGAATTTGTAGAAATATTGGCAATTTTTTTCTAAAACGGCTCAGAAACTCCACCCCCTTCCAAATATCGAAATGGTCCCATACTCTTATGGACACAGAACCCTTAATTTGCGATTGCTTTCCCCACGATATTACAATAATTCCCAGATAATCAGAATAGTTTCCGGTGACAGTTTAACCTGTGAGCTTGGGTAAGGTCTGTGGTAAAAGGGAAAATGCAGCCGGGCACCCCAATCAGAGCCTGTTAGTATGCCTTGTTACTCTAGTCCACGAATGGCCTATTTTCATCATGTGACAATATTTTTGTTAGTGAATTGTGAAATTCAATGAGAATTTCTCCTTCCTTGCTATCTATTGTTTGTAATATAGTCAGGGGCGTAGCGAAGGTGTAATCTTTGGGGGTGTAGAGATTATGTTTTGCCGACAGATCTGGTGATGCGTAAAACG
>WURT03085481.1:1584-12899 GCA_009936505.3 Holothuria glaberrima | reverse complement strand
GAACTATTATTGGTGAATAAACCGTCGAGACTCCAAATTTGACAAAATATCGGACGAGGCGACGCCAAGACCATTATTTTGCCACATTTAGAGTCGAGACAGTTTATGACGGTTTATGAGGTTTACTCCTATTCTACCACCGAAAATATGTGAAAAAACTTTATTTTTATCAGACTTTACATTTACTCACCGTGTGTTGTAGAATTACAGGTCAGTGTTTATCCAATCAGAATGCATGATTCTCAATAACAGATGGCTAGAGGTGGTAGAATCTACTTTCAAGTGTTTTGCTTAGTTTATGTTTAGCCCACAAATGAACTTGAATACTGTATACATGCTGACAGAAGCTTGTGCGTTAATAATAGCAATAGTAATAATTAGCATTGCCAACTTTCTGATTTTTTACACCTTAACAAACAAATTAAGTTGCTACTAAAGGACCATGCATATTTGGTTGGCATCTGCCAAACAGGGTGCAATATTTGGGGAGCTTTACCCTTCAACAGTTTTGTGCACTGTAACTGGGACAGTCCTGAAACCCTAAAGTGTGTCAATGTGTAAATTGCACAACTTAAGACATACCCAGCACACACATACTGTTGACTTCATAATAATATTCTACATGTACCCTATACTCATATTGTTAGAACAGTAACTAAAATAAAAACAGGCTTGCTTTTCTATTTCCCTCTGCGCAGAGAATATCTTTCAGGGTATCTTTCAGGATATCTTTCAATGCACTGACAGATTTAAATCAAGGCCTATGGTACAGTATGTGTAGTCTCCTTACTTGAAAAATTCAAAACTGAAATTTTTCAAACATAAACATACAATAAATTTGGGAAATTTGACTTGCTTCCAGTAATTCAGGGCCTTTAAGGGCAGTTGTTTTACAACACTAAGCCACCACAAATGTGGGAGAAGCCAGTATGGCTTTGAGATACACCTTCATGTTCGGTGGCAGCCAACTCAACAATTTATATCAATAACTGGTTTCTTTTCAAAGGTCGGTTCAGATGGGAAAACCACAGATTTTTCTTTAATGGAAACCCACCTTACTTTGACCTGGCTCAGGGTCAAATCCCATCCGGATGCTAAGCAATAAATTTGGGAAATTTGACTAGCTATCAGTTATTCAGGGCCTTGAAGGACTGTTTTTTATAACACGAAGCCACCACAAATGTGGGAGAAGCCTATGGCTCATGAATTAGATATTCATGTCCAGTGGCAGCCAACTCAACAATTTATATCAATATTTGGTTTCTTTTCAAAGGCTAGTTCAGATGGGAAAACTGCAGATTCCTCTTGGATGAAAAACCCACCTTACTTTAACCAGGTTGGGGGTCAAACCCCCAACCTACCTGATGCTAAAACTAATACCGCTTCAAATGCCACTACCTTTATCCACTCTGCCACAGCACCACAGAACCAGAAAAACGAAAAGGGATGATTGAGCCCTATCCCTGATGAGCACAAATAACTAATTTAGCACATACAGTATTTATGGCAACACTACATTTAGCAAGACTTATAAATTGATTTGCAATACCAGTACTTGTAATTTTAAAGCTGATCATAACCCCTACGAGAAGGTCTGTACCTTTTCATTAGGTGATCAACTACAGCATAGGCAATGAAGAAAATTGTAGTTGCCCCACAGAGGACTCCACAGTAAAAGAAGAGTTTTCTGGCACCATAGCTGTTGTACACATAGCCCCCGCCAATGGTACCTATGCCACGACCTGAAAAGTGAAAAATGAAAAAATAAACCTATCAAAGAACAAATGTTAAAATGTAACAGTTGGCAAGATATTCCACATACACAAAGAAAATTTTATGAGAGAATGGGCTAACTGAGAAGCCAAATCAACAAAGCCTGTCTAAGAATGTTTCCTAAAGCTAGAATATTTAAATGTAAAGATTATATAATTTAATGGGTTATATTAAGGATATTTGTCAAACATTCAAGCCACCATTATATGTAGAACATTATCCATTGCAAAAGTGCGATCACAAATGAGATGCATGACAAATACATTGCATTTCCAACTTCACAACAACATGGACCCACATTGTACATTGGAAAAGGCAAGGAAAACTTTCTTCAAATCCTGAAACTGTTCGAACCACCAATTGTATGCACGAGTTCACCCAGTGTGAAAGTATCTTTCTTCTAGCTATTTGAAGAAGTGTTTTTAATATGCATAAAGTTTGCAACCTTAAAGACCCAACCTCTCAAAACTATTTGTGTCCCTACTTTCAGTGCCTGTGTTCATTGTATCATCCCATAATTGACCTTATTTAGCCGTACCCTTATGGCTATGAATATACAGTATTATCTTAAAATGCTCAAATTTCGCAGCATATCACTAGTATAGCCTGTTATGTAACAGAGTCTGATTATGAACATTTAGGTTATTCACTGCTCATTAAACTTGGCTTCCTCAGCGAGTGATCAAGTGTTATTTTCCTACAGAGTTGGATACACCTGTGTCTTTTACCAAATGGGTAGATCATTAACTAGGGAAATTTGTCCGTAAAGGAAAGTAGACTCTTGCTGCATAGGTGTAAGCAATGTACACACTATGGATACTTTTGAATTATCATTGTAGATTTCGTCTATGAAGCACAGCTGAGATACTGTACATTGTGAATCTTCTTTTTTGATTCTTTTTTAGAAAGTTGACATCTTGTCTTGGATGACATAAAATGTCCACCAGCAAGACACTGATGACAATCTATTCAAGCCCCCTTCATGGATAATGGGCTGTTAATTGCTGCTACTGACATCCCAGGTGGTTGCTACCCAGCAGCAAATTAGGGACCTACCCAGAAGCTCCACAGCAAGTTACAACCCCCAATTCATACAGGACTAGTTGGGTTGGAACATACAAAGCAGTCCAGACAATTGGTAATAGGGTATTTCTTTAAATTAGGGTACCAGTAGTGGGACATGAGGTCAAAATTTTAGTCATCTTTTTTGATTGAAATTTACACTCATGATAGAGTATTATCAACATTCATTAAAACTAAAAATATTTTTACATACAGCATTGTGTACGCATTCAAACATGTACATGCCAGTAAATTGACCAACATAACAGGGACACCAAAGCAGAGTTTAAGCTCCCCTTAGAAGAATGAAGAAAAATCCTAAATGGTTGAAAATTTATAGTTGAGAGTGATTTAGGACCCTTTGTATCACAAACATGGAAAAAGTTTGAAAGAATTCTCCTAAACTTGAAAAAAGTCAGTTTCATTTTTCTCAACACTTTCACATGTCAAAAGGTCTATACTTTTACATATTTTATACGATATTGACTATTTTAACTAGTAAATGGTATTTAACTGTTACAATTTCCCTCTTTGACACCTATAGATTGTTAGACTTGCCATTTGGTATCATATTTTCTATCACTTTATGGACATGTATGGTATTTGCATGATCTTTTACTCCATTCAGACTGTTGCGTGTAACGGAGACAACAAGAATTGATGTCCCTGTCACACCTTGCATGTAAATTTTCAAATTATAACTGTTTCATTTTTAAATGTTGAGTTGACCTGGAAATCTTCAAATGTAATATAAACCAATGTTTGCAGTAATAAGATTCTATCAAAAGCCCCAGTTTCATTGAATTTTTGCTTGTCATACATTGAGAATGGCGGACATACTGTAACTATGGCAGCATGGGGGACGTCAAAAAAATGAAATGTCCATCAGCATGAAATACTTGGTTCAAAAGACTGAAGATCATATTTTCTGGTAACATTCTGATATCTACTTTTCATGTGACTTAACTCACACAAAAACTTAGTGGTTTGTGCAAATGCTAGAGCATCAAAGTTTACCAACATAACTCACTAAGGGGGACACCAAAATTCTGTTGATTATGAATGATGCCTAGAAAAATGTTTGTTTTGATCAGTTCTTTCCATATGTGCTACTTTCTATAAGAATTTGAGCTAATTCTTACAATAAAGGAACTTCTGCCACCTGAGAAGGCCATATTTGTTAAAATGTTGAAAAAAACATTAGAAAACCAACATAACTGGGGGACACCAAAGAATTACGTTGGTCAGGTAGTTTTCTATGATCCTGTTTGGAAAATTGGGTGAAGCAATAATATTGATATTTTGGGAATGTTGACTCTTGGTTATATCCTCACCATGGTAAATAAACAAAACCATTCCATCCATGATAAATGTTTTTCAGATAAATTCAATTGGTATGCTTGTATGTCCCAGCTGTTACCCTTTAATCATGGGGGGGACACGAAACCAAAGTAGGCTGTTTTTGGATACCTACTAAATGTTGAAAATTCAGTTCATATATCACAAGGTAGCCCTGTTGGTAAGGTATAATAAAATACCAATTATGCTGGTTTGTTGCATTCTATGCCTTTGAAATTTTGCATACAGCCCTGTATATTGGCAAAGTCTGAGAAATCACCGCTGGTACCCTAATTTAGAGAATTACCCAATAACACTTCATGCTTGAACAGACCACCAAGCAAACCATGGTCAACCTGGGGAGATAATGCCAGAATACTAGTGTCACACTTATTTCCTATGTTGCAGACTGTCCCAGGTCACTCATGCATGGTTATAACTAAATCATGAGGGTTGCACTTTTTCATTCAAGAGTACGAGGCCAGAACTTCTTTAGGTTTCTGGAAAATTTGCACCCTATGGTGGTGTTACGTAAGCCTAGTGTAATCTGAAAAGAATGATTATCTTACCCAGTCCAAGGCTTACAGCTGTCATAAGGTTCTGAGCTGTGGCTCCCATACCTGGAGGAGCAATTTTGTCAGCAAAGGAGGTGGCAGCAGGCCAGAGAGCACCAAAACAGATCCCATGTAGCAACTCTATTGGCAAAATAAGCCAGGGATTTTTTAGGATAGAGTAGAGGAAGAACCTCAAACAGTAGCAAAATAAGGCAATAGAAAACACTGTTTCATGTCCAAAGAACTTAAGTAACTTCCCTGATATAAACATGAATGGAATCTCTGAAAGACAGGTAAAAGTCAGGGTCAACCCCATCACTAAACTTGGACCATCCAACTCCTTGAGAAACAGGAACTGATATGTTGAGATCACTCCAAGGGATAATCCACAGACTGTAGCTATGAACAAAAATATTAATACTCTGATACTTTTGAAAAGTTTGAATAGACCAATGGCAATAGAGTCAGGCTTTGTATGTGAAGGGAACTTCATGATGAGAACTGGGATGACAGCTGGTGCCATCATGGCAGTAAAAATTATGTAAGCTGGCAGAAAGCGATTTCCATCAGGATAGTATTTGATATACGTGTCCATTGCCAGACCTGTAAGGCCAGAAAAGGTTCCCCACCCCACAGCACCCCAAACCCTCTGCCGACCATAGTCTGTCTGAGGCTGGCTCTTCAAAAGTTCCAAAATGTTTGAATCCATTATAGCATTAACCTCAGCCAAAAAGCTTATGGACACCACTGAAAGGACCAGCATGACAGTGAATGTGAGGTAGGTTTGATCCCAGGACAAAGGTGGTGGGGTTGGCTCCATGGTGGAGTTAAATGTTGCATTCACAGCAGACGGGGTGAAGTAAGTGGCAGTGGTTGCTGTGCATCCTACCATGATACCCATCAAAACGACTATTCTATGAACACTGAACTTGTCAGCAACAGCTCCCCAGAATGGGCATACTAGCAGGGTACCAATTGGTTGTGTGGCACCAATGATTCCAATCTGAAAACTATTGAGACCAAGCTGCTCCATATAGACTGGTGCAAAAGGCATAAAGCTCACCATACCTGATACAAACAGAAGAGACAATAGCAAAAATCAAATAATGCAAATATTACAGTGCAACATATGAGAGACAACTGAAAAAAGTACACTGTTGATCTAAAAAGTGTACTTGTTGTGTGAATCCAAACAAGGTTTATTGAACTTACAAATTTTAGTACAAAGTAATTGTTACACAGTTGAAATACCAAGAAATGCTATAGTTAACATAATACTCTATACTCAGTGAGTAAAACTACTGAAATCAAAACGTTAACATGCCAATTATAAACCTTCTGAATTGACCTCATGCAACATCATTTTGGTTGCAAAGCAATGAAGCACACTACTGTACACGCACCTAACAGACTTCACAGGCACGTATAGCAGACTTACCCACATATCCGACTGGTTCGCCATTGTCACAATGCAGAAAATAAGTGTTATTTTGTTACCTTTTAAATGTGACCTACTGTAAAGCCAGGTCACCAAATAGCACTGCCAATAGTGTCTGTTACTAACATTCAATTTTTAAGCCCAAGAGCCACTTGAAAGTTTTAAAGTAAAGTTGCCATAACTTATAACACAATTCATGACCATGAAAGCCTACTGAATGGGTTCATTCTCTATCAAAATCTTCCCTCAGACAATATATACAGTTGAAATTTGTTAGCAAGAGGTAACATAGGCAATAGGCAATTACATTTCATACACACTCAAGGATAGTATTTGATCCATGAGAGTGAGAAACAATGAAATGTTTCCTTAGATAAAACCTAACAGTGTGTGGTACAGTAGCATTTTGTTTGTCAATTCCAAATTCATGCAACCTGAAGTATTCTAGCTGCAGGACAATGACATGTACAGTCAGCTATTTGACAAATTAAAGTCTCATTCTGTAATCTAATGTTTTTAATGTTAATGATTACCGTAGAATTTGTGGGAGAAGCAGCATACCACTGCTAAATATAAAGCTAACCCATCATTCTGACCAGCAAATATTGCCATTTAAAAATTTTTGCTTTGCACCCCCCACCCCACTCATTACTATGCGTGATATTGGCATCAGAAGCAATAGGGCACAACTTCAAACAAGTGTTAACATACAAATAGGTCTACCACGTATCATACACAGTAGACCTTTCCTACTGTGAAATTGCTTGAACACAAGCATATCCTGCCATTTTCCAAATTTAGCTGTTTTCCATTAACTTATGGAAGGCCACTTTTGGCTGATGATGTATCAGTTAAGACCCTCCATACGTGTTCTATACTAAATACTGTGCTCACTTCATTATTTTTTTTTACACAATCATTCCTGAAGCAGTGCATGGGAACCAATACTTTTTCACTTTTCAAAACCGTTCTGTTGATACTGGATTCACACGCTATGCAAACTGATCTGACGTACATATTTTTTGCTCCATTACCCTTCGCAGATAAACTGTAGAGTCTAACAGCAAATACTGTATGAGCTATGGTGATTATTTGCAATAATCACTGATTCCAAAGCACCTCACCACCAAAACAGATTCCCACATAAACAATACCCACTGATAGAAATATGCAAATGTGGAAGAATCACTTTGACCCAAAAGTTGAATTTACGTACATACGTATGTAAACGTATGCGTCCACCACAATATGGTAGAACAGAACTTCTAACCATATTGTGCTTATGTTAGGCTTATGCTTAGGCCTGTCTGCATTGAATCTAAACATTCAAAGCTTTGGGTTGCCTTGATTGAATGTTGAAGTGAACTGCGTCTAGGCCAAATAAATTCTCACTTTAGGTGTTTTACACTTTGGCCTTGGATGAGAGGGTTTTGGCCTACGATTAACCTAAAATTTGTTGGTTAACAAGGCCGTATTTGGCCTTGGACTTTGCCTACGTAGCAGACTGTACGGCATATTCCTTGTTCAGTCATATCCTCACAGTCTGCCAAAGTGAACACCGAATAAATTCTTTTGGATATTCATAGAAATATGTGGCCTTGAGACTGGTTGAATGTTAGTGAATATTCACAAGAAGGCAACATCTGGTCCTGCTTACATCATGCGGTAGCATATGCCACCCACAGAGATGGTGTGTTATTGTAATACCCACTCCCCGGTAGTACCCACTGCATAGGTAGTTATGCAACACAGTAATGATAAGTTTTCTCAGGTTTCAGTCTAGGTTTTCAGTTTACGACTACAGGAGTGAACACACTCACTCAAAAACAATAGTATGTATAATGAGAGAGTAAATGAATAAGTCATATTATGGTAATGAAATTTGCGCCTAAAATTGGATGCAGGCATTTTCGTTTTGGTGGATGGTGGATTGGGAAGCTAAGGAGCTGAGCAAATAGAGTCCACTCCGGGGGATACCTACGACTAGGATAACAAATTTTGTGTCCTTCAGTCCTCACCTGCCTCCCCCCTTCCTACATCTCCTTTACTTTCAAAATATCTGATTACGGCATAGAAATACTGGTAAAGTACCATTCTGAAAGCAGTCATACGCCAACACACACAGAGAAACACTCTCATTCATCAGTGAGTGGCTCTGATAAGAGAACCACGCCTGGAGTCAATACTGGATACCACTCCCACCCCTTCCTAAAAAAAATATTTTTTTGTTTTTACTAGTTCAGGGTTGTTGGTGTGGATGCAAATTGAGTCACACTTGGTAGCATGTATGAAGGGCAGTAACCCCCTTCACTTTAATCTGCTTCCTTGGCTGTAGAAAGAGGACTCTCTAAACTCATAAATCCTGGCTACATAAAGCCCTACATCAACATTCAACTTGGAGAAGGTAAAGAAAATGTCTTGTCATAGATCTTACAAGGAGTAACACATGAACTCCACATCTTTCAAAAGACTACTGCATCTTGGGGCAGGGCTCGAAATAACCAAAGACACCAACAGCCATGGCTGTCATACTGTACCCTGCAGTATCAGCTGAAAGGTGAACCTTTAACAATAGACAAAACTGGTACAGTGTCCTTTTGAGAAAGATTTTATTTTCACTTCAAATCATACATAATGGACTTCAATTGCATTGAACGATGCTTTTCCAACAGTTGTTTCTTCCATTTTGAGCGGTAACTGGTCAAAATCTACCACTTCTGTCTCACAAATAATATATTGCTGAAAATAAAATTATCTATTGGTACCCCTCAGACTTTGGTTACAGTGATTGTTAATTGGCTGCATCTCTATCAAAGCTGTGTTTTGAGCCCTCATGAAACATTAACCACCCACTCCCTCCCAAAGAAAAAAAAATATTAAATATCTGAAGGATACTCACTTCCCATAAAAAGAAAGTAGAAAATTTTTGCAGGTAAGAAAATCTTGTTGATGGTGCAACATCCATTGTTGTTTAATATTTGAACTGTGGAAAAATAGAGGTAGGCAGTAATGAGAATTTACAGTAGTTGAATGAGTGATTCTCAACTACTGTAATGAGAGAAATGACTGAGTACTAGAAGAATCACCACATGGTTTTGCTCTTTAAGCTTTAGAGCTTAAAACACAATTAACAGAACCAGAAAGTCAAAGGGCTTAAAATTTATCATCAGTTGCATAAAATGTTAGTACTGTGGATTCATTCCAACAGAGTGCACTTGCTATGCTTAAATTTAGGTATAGCTCAAACAGCCTTATATTGTGTCAACATGATGATTATAACTAGCTTCTTCAGGTAGGTTATCATATGCAAGTATCCATACATTTTTCAAACGTGATGAACCATGTATGTTTACAAGATCTTTCCATGTTAAATTGACAACTGGTGAACTCAAATGACCTATGATCTCCACCAAAAATAATACAGCAATGCACTCAATATATAGGCTTACAAGTAGCATCCCTGCATGAAACTTGTACAAATTCTCATTGAGATTTCATTTTTACCAAATTTTCAGTTGGACATGATCTTTGACCTCCAACAAAGATTATGCACTCAAAATTGGGCACCCACACAGCAAATATGAGATTCAGACAGGGTTTCTTCCTTGGGATAATGTCTCCAATGTTTTGACCCTTGATGACCTCAAAGGACCTTTGACCTACACAAAATATTAAAGAAAACATGCACTTAATATTGTGTACCTAACCACCAACTATATTCTTGACACATGTTTTAAAGTTTTTCCCCATCCTTCATTTACCTTGAATGACCTTTGACCTCCACCAATACTTACTTGTAAAGACCACTTACTCTATGTGGGGTACTCACATGCCCTGTAAGAGATTCAAATGCTTTTCCTTCTTGAGACCATGTTTACCTTTGATGACCTCAAATGACCTTTGACCTCCACAACAATAAGGATGATCTACTCCATTTGGAGTAATGACGAGCCAAGCAAAGGTTTCTCCCCTGAATACTTATCTTAAAATATTATGTTTACAAGCAGTTTCAAGGTAAGGTTCATACCATTTGACCTCTGATGCCC
Source organism: Holothuria glaberrima (assembly GCA_009936505.3). Lineage (NCBI taxonomy): Eukaryota > Metazoa > Echinodermata > Holothuroidea > Aspidochirotida > Holothuriidae > Holothuria > Holothuria glaberrima. Next base: position 2,688 of record WURT03085481.1, on the reverse strand, counting down.
CCGAAAAAAAAACTGACCTCCAATAGCATTGTTTAAGTTAATATGGGGCACCTAAACACCAACTTACGAGATTTATCTAAGTTTCCTCACTTCAGATCATGTGTTTACACGCTTTTTCAAAGTTGACCTTAGGTAACTGAAAATGACCTTTGAGCTCCACCAAAACTAGAGAACATCTACTCAATAAAGGGTGCCGACATGCCAACTATGAAATCTTGAAAGATTACCCTCCCTTAGACAACATGTTTACAAGCTAAGTGCCACTTTCACACATACATTCACCCTCACACATGCACACAACCATGTACACACAGGCAAGATCACCATGGCAACAGGGAGTAATGAGCTGCAACTAGGGAAGAAGATCCAACATTTCTACTTCCTTTGAGACTAAGTGGTTGCCGTATATTGTCTTGCTCTTAAAACTTCTCTACGACTTGAAAAGAGATTTGGTACCGTATACATTGAAGACAATGGTTTGTGAATAGGAAACAATGGCAATAAAGGGACAATCAAGTTGTTAACTGAGAAAGGATTGGGCATAAATCATTTTCAAGCACATATTTGGTCCTTGGATCCAAGTTCCCTAACAACTCCCTGATTGCATAAATTCAGGACTGCCTGACCAAGAATAAAGGTGTATGCCACAGACTTAACATTCCAACTATTTAACTATACAATTACTAAGAAGAAAACACTGCTCACAATGTCCCTGCCATTGAGTCACACCATTGACAAACAATTGTTAACTGCAAAACTAATGATAAATATTAACAAAATATTAACAATCTGAGCTATACAAAGCATCCAACCCTCCAGACCAGAATAACTGTAAGCAAACACTATTGTGTGTGATCTTGTGTCCCCACACATTGACCATTGACCACAAGTACTAAAGACAACACTAATTAATCAACAATGCCATTTGTTACCAAATAGAACAAACACATTCCATTTGCTTTCTTTGCCATGCAAACAATTCCATACCTGTACATTATGTACAGTACCTTTGAAAGAGGATTTGCCAATTGAAGGCCATAGCACCAACCTAATGAAAAGTTATATGGAAAGTTACCTGAATATAGTGCAGTGCAGTGCAGTGCA
>WURT03085460.1:0-11657 GCA_009936505.3 Holothuria glaberrima | reverse complement strand
TCATTATTTTCTTGTAACTGTGCACTTCAGATGTGACAACACATTGCTGTACCATATCTTATGTAAAGTGTACAGTATTAGGAGTGCTAAAACTAGATTAACTAGATATAAGCAACAAAGGTGTTTTCCTTTTCCAGCAAGAGACTAGTTTTGACCAGGACAGCCTGCACTGTTAAATACCAAATGGCACAAACTACGAATCCTTCTTAAATGATTTAAATACTGTACAGTAGAATTGTGGACTCCTTATTTACAAAATGTGACACCCCCTTTAAAGTCCAGTTAAATGATTAATACTGAAACCTCTAATTGCTGACAAAGAATGAAGATGTCATAGCAATGGTTTGAAATGACATTCAGTGCTGCTACTTCCTCAGTTTCTCTTATACATAAAATATACAATTGTTTAAAAAATATGTCAGTATCACAACCAAACATAGGTTCCTTTGTTGCCACAAACCTCAACCTTAACACATATTTTTTTCAATAATGATAAGTGTAATTTATCTTGCTTTAAAGACAGACAGTCATTACCCCAATGTACATTTTTGGTGTGAGGTATCAAAATTCTCAGTTGGTTACTGCTCTTTGATTGACATCAAAGTTTGAAAATTCAAATGATGGAGGGTAACTTACCTTCCACACAAGACAGAGAATTGTCTTGTATGCTCACCAGGACATAGCCTGAGGCAATCAAATAGCTTTGTGTCTGCACAAGGAGCTCTATACATTTATGGGAGGAGCTACAAGTTGCACAGTAGGGAGAACTGGAACTGTCTGGGATGACCAGAATATTTTAGAATATAGTTTGATGTACCTAGCAAATGCTGGTGTATGTAGAGTAATTTTCACAGTCACCAGGGGACACATCTGCCCATACTAAGCTATAACAAAGTAATGAATGCAATGTGTAGATACTATGCAATAATGAATTTCATGAAATTTTAGTCCAAAATGAATTAAGAGCAAGCCGAGGAGTCTTGAAGATGATTTTCTTTTGAATTGTTTTCATAAAGGAGTTTAATTTAACACTTTGTCAGCCATCTAGCCTTGAATTGGTACTAATTTCATGATGATATGGGTATAGCCTTATTGATTGCATCTATCCTGTCTCCTCAGGGGTACTGTACATTAAACAATCAACAACATGCCTGTACTACTGTATATGCAAAGCATGAAATCTACAGAGCGTTTTAAGAGCCTGATGTTCATTGTAGTTTTACAACAAAGCCTCACTCTTAAAGTCCACCTAATCTCACCCAAGACAGTAACAATAACAGTAACTGTAGCAATTCTCCCTACGAAGCTTACTTCTAGTCCCTCCTCCTATTTAAACCAAACTTCCTGTCAAGTACATCTCTAAGACAGCTACAGTGGTCTGCACTGAGTTGCTATAGGTAATATCACTAGACACAGTGTGTGAGCTTGACTGGGAACACAACTGAATGTACAATTCATTGTTGGCCAACCAGAGTGCAATTTTTGTTTGAATGAATGTCAATCAAGGGTGCCGTTATCAATTATATTCAAAACTATAGGGCTATTCCTACATGCTTGGGCAGAGAGTTGCTAGCAACTTCCTGGTTTGGGGGATGCCGTACATGCCTTTTAAATGGAAAGTGAAAAAAGGTTTTGCTGTGAAATCGAAGACAACGAAAAGTAAAACTTTTTAGTTGCATGTATATTTTATGTATATACTTACATATTTACAACTTTACTCATGAACCCACCCGTTGGTGAGTTCATACCCATTCCTATAACTACATTCTGATAATCGTAGAGGACATCGATGGGAAACTCTACAAACACAGGACCTGTAAACGTAAGTGATAACATGAGAAGACTTAGAAATCAAAAATGTGATAATATTTGTATTTTAATGTGATAATATTTGTATTTTAATGTGATAATATTTGTATTTTAATGTGATAATATTTGTATTTTAATGTGATAATATCTGTATTTTTAATGGTGTAGATATCCAAGCAATCCAAATCAAAGGCACAAAAAATATTACCCCTGCTCAACTTTTCATTTTCCTAGAGACTAGTCCCTCAAGTGCCACACCAGCTCAAACACTGCACCCAGTGCACAGTACCCAGTTAACCCTTAAATGGGAATAAGGGGGGATAACTGGGATGAGCCTGAGGTGCAAAATAAATTACTGGCCAGTGACCTTTGTGAGCAGACACCATACTGACTCTAAACACATCAGTCTGAGTGAGAACTCCTATGGGTGGGGTCCATCGGCAAAGCCCTGGTAGGTCCTAGGGGGTAGTACCCCCAAAAGAACATTAATATTTTTGAGATTTAATGAGGCCCAAATGAGCTCATTTTTGACACATTTTCAAGGAATTGATTGCAGTTTATCTCAGCAAAAACTGACAACCTAACATATCTTATCTCAATTGCCTAGCAACTGAAATATCTTGCCCAAGGACAAAATATAAAAAGGCAGGAACCAAACCAGCTAGCCTTAGACCACAATCCCAACCCTTTCAACAGTAATCCACTATGCTCTTCTCCAATAGTCTACCAAGCTCTCTTCCATTTTTTTCCATTTACAGTTCTTTGTACAGGCCCCCCATGCTTACAGGGAAAATGCAGTCCCCCCAACTTCAATTAGTGTACCCCATAAGCCTTATTTGGGAATGGCTCCTGTCAACCATGTGACAACATTTTTGTTACTTATTTGTTAAATTCATGCAGAAAAACTCCTTTGCTTACCTTCAACATTCAATGTTTTTATACATGATCATAAACATATACATAAACCAATTCACATGTGGAGACTACCAGAATTTCAGTTTGAGGAAACTTGTAAACAGAAGAACTTTCCAACGTGGCTTACCTGGTGTGTCTGATTGAGCAATGTTAATGGCCTCCTTGAGGATGGGTACAATATCTCTGACAGTCTGAGCTGCAGCACAATACTTACAAAGAGGTTTAAAGAGGGACATTTGGTCTATATCTTGCAAAGCACCTCTGCCCTGTTGTTCAAAGAAAATTGAGCAAAAAAAAAAACATTTACAGGAAAAAAGTAATGATAAAGTACCCTTTCGCAGTGTACATAATGACAGATTTATCTTCTTTCATGTCACACATAAATTTGGATGGACGTCATTTATTCTTACAGAAAAAAGAGAAATGGGTCATCAGCTGGATCCATAACCCCCATACTGTAAGATAGGGTTTCACCATTTTGTAGATGCCTGACTTAACCTTTTTAAGTATTAAATGAACAGGTTCGGGCAGGTAGCCATTTGACCAATTTTGGAGAGATAATTTTTTTGAGGGGGAGGAGTGGGATTTGCATGGATCCATCTTAGGAGTCTGTCAGGGAAACCAGGAATTTGCTCTTTTTTTTCTTAGGAAAAGGTTATGGCCCATTCAGGCAATGGTCCCACCTACAGAAGGTACAAATGCAATACTTCAACCTTTACGTTCCATTGTACAGTACTTGAATTTTGCACATTGCAGTGAGTGCTTGGCACATTTTAAGTGTGTGTTCCATACTGCACAAATAGTTTTTGAATTACGCTATTCAACACATGAGGAAGAGTGGTCTGTATATTTGGACGTCATTAAGTAAGCCACCTTCATTTGATTTTTAAATAATTCTAGTTAAGTTTCTAACATCCTGCTCTTAAACAATTTTTTTACCTTTAATAGGGTCACTGCAGCACCCCCCATAAGCAATACCGGTGTCTCTGCCATTTGTGCATTTTTGACAGCAGTGATTGTGTTAGTGAGACCTGGGCCAGCGGTCACCACTGCAGCACCAATGGTACCGGTCATCCTCGCAACAGCATCAGCAGCAAAGACTGCTGTCACCTGGATATTAAAGAAAATGAAAATGATAATTCAAAGTTTAAAGGATTTACATAAACATAACATTTATGGCGGATTCTCGTCCAACCTCAAATGTTCAGATTCTGTAAACACTGCTCAACTTCACCACTTTGCTTTATGTAAACAGAGAGTTGCAAACAGTGTTAGCACAAGGCTTCAGGATAAAGGAGAGAGAATTCCCTCCTTGAAAAGAAATTTGAGGAAGGATTTTAATTTTTAAAGGAGGGATTTTGTTAATTTGTAAATAAACCTTAGTGAGAACTCTGGTTACAAACAAGTGAAAACAATGGATTACTATAATGAGCTCTTTGGTTTCTTTGTCGATACATTGGCAGCAAAGTTGTTTGTTTGGCCAATTTGTAACATAAAATATACATGTATCAAAACTGAATGCCAAATAATTCCAGTTGGCATTGCCCTGAAATTGTCTTGGCTTATGCCCAGTTAAAATGCCAGTCAAATGTTTGTACTAGGCAGAATCCATTGCTTCGGATGAAAAGAAGGTAATTTCATTTTGGATTTTCTCCCACATACTTTGCTGAAATGAAATAAAATTTTCAAAGAAGATTACTGATAAGATTTAAATGCAACTGAAATCAGTAAGTTTTTTTTGATCTTGTCAACAGAAAATCCTTCCATCCCAGAAAGGTCACTTTTCAATTAAATTGCCCTCTAAAATCATCGTGTTTGGTCACATTGATTATTCCTGTTCAAGCTCTGGGCATAAACAATCCATGAATGACTTTGCAAGGTTTCTGACACAAATATTAATAAATAATTATAATAATTAATAAATTATTATTATAAATATTTAATGGCCAGAACTTGGAAAAAAGATCTAGTGATGTCCACCAAATAACCACAGATCAATGCAAAATTTTAGAAGATACATTTCCAAGCCAAGTTCCACATTCTCTGCAAATTTCAGATTTGTAGCTTTTGAAACAGCTGAGGAAACACAATTGAAAGGCAAAAAACTCGGAACAGCCTTGCCAAAACTACTGTTGCAAATGCATTACTGTGACTAGTCTTCTAGTCAAAGTAAAAGCTGAATTTTATTCCTTACTTTTTGGATCAATAATTTCCTTTAGGAAATGAAAATTAACAGTCGCCTCATTTCTTTGTGTCAAAATTAAATTACAAACTGCATGAACCTGAAACAATCAATAATTTTTATAAAATGTTTCTTTCATGTTGGTTGTACAAAAGAAAAAGTTATGCTACATGCACTAAACGAGGTATGTTATTATGAGGAACCACATAGAAAATGTCAAAGTTTTATAGTAACCACATCTGACACAGACAGTCCCCTGTAGTAGTTATAGCATCGAATCTTTGAAAATATACTGTATCTTGAACATTAGACTCCATGATACTGTAACTGGTCTTTCTTTTTTAATTCATTTTGAACACAATCACGGTTCACACTTAACATATACCCAAACTCATGTTGGACACGTCAGCATGTAAACACTTCACCTAGCAATTGGACCATGTTGGGGATAAATCTTTAAAGTTAGTTCATCCCCTTACAGTACATACACTGCCCATAAGGGCAAGGATCAGAAACTAGAGTCATACAGTATATAGTGCATAAAATGTGACCAGTTTGTGTAGGACAGTGGCATAACCAGTGGGAAAATATTACCTATCAAATGTCTTTCCTCCCTCCTTCCCTCTTCCTTTCCTCCTCTCCCTCCCCTTCTTTTCCTCCCTCCCTCCCCTTCCTTACTCTTCCCTCCCTCCCCTTCTCTTCCTCTCTCCCTCCCCTTCCTTACTCCTCCCCCCCAGGCCTTGAATTCTGAGGCGTGCGAGTGTGATCACATACCATCCCTCGCCTCCAATCACTGTGAGAAGTGTGATATTTTCCACAACTAAATAAAAAATGGGAACTCAGGTAAATGTGTTAAAGTTTAATAAAACAGCACAGCTACCACACTTCATTTCCTGAGAAGTGTGATTTGTAGCACACCTGAAAAATGTAAAACTCAAGGCCTGCCCCCCCCCCCATGTAACTGGTACCTTAAGCAAAAAATGTAGTATATATTGAATGAGAATTTCATACACCATCCATTTAAAGTTTAAATGCTGCTAAGAAGTGCTGATTTTTGTACTTTTAAAATTGAAATTATTTCAAATTCTAACATTGATTCCCTAATGTTCATTTCCTGGTTGACACAGGGCCTTGAGTGAGCAAAGATCACATCTCTTAGACCAGGGAAACAAGTGGTGATGAGCCAAATAGCAACATCCTGGATTAGCAATGACCCCACTGTATGCTGCTTCCTCTCAAGGCAAGGAAAGCTGTGTTATACTAAGGATAAGCTACTGGTACAGTAGCCGTATGGAAACTTGCAATTGTGGTACATTATTGTAATTCTTTACACAGTGGACACTCTGGACACTCGCAACTACTAGGAATACTAACAATTAAAGGGGCTCATTGAGTTGACATCGACTATTTTTGTGACGAGTTTGAAGGGTTGAGCTAATAATGATAGTCTAAAGCTCCTTAACAGAAGGAAATTCCTGCAAATCCAAAGGAAGATCATTCCAAAGTCTTGTAACATTACAAAAAGTCAATTTTTAAATTTAGAAAAATCTACATGAATTTACCTAACTTTATACAAAACGCATAAAAATTAGTCTTCTTGAAGAATTGAATGGGACCTGCCTCATTGTAACCATGGCAACTAGCATTTGGAGTCCAAGCATCTAGAGTGTGATAACTGCAAATGTCTGTGCATAATGATGGGAATCATGTGGATTGAGAAACAGTATCATTCTACTGTAGAATGCACTTCAGTATTAAATTGACAGCATGGATTGAACAGCGAAATAGGAAAGGCCTACCTGTTTAAATAAAATGCACTTATTATACCTCACAAAACAGTAAACTTAAAGACATACACTTCTTACACCAAAGTATATATTTGAGGATATCAAAATTCTCACTTGGTTACTGGTCTCTGATTGATAGCATAAGTTTGAAAATTCAAAAAACGCAGTGTAGCTCATATCCCACACAATGCAGAGAGAGTGTTTTGATTATATATACTCATTAAAGCCTTGTATGCTCACCAGGACATGGCCTTAACCAATAAAATAGGTTTGTGTAGACCTGCACAAGGAGGAGCTTTAACAGTTGTGGGAGGAGCCACAAGTTACATACAGTAGTCGGGAGAATTGGAACTGTCTGGGACGACAAGATTTGCCAAGAGTTGGCCCTCTTTAAATGATATGTATTCTACAGTACATTACAGTATATAGACCTGAAAATATTTAGTAAAACAATTACAACTTTCAATCAAGCCCTGTCATACATTATATTTCATGGTGACGAACATATTGAATCTTCAACTACTCTCGGTCAAAGTCAAGGTCAAAATTTCAAAGCTGCTGTAAATATGTTTCACCTTCTAACATACTGTACCTTGTATACAGTATATTTTACTAACTTACAATTTTTTCATTTTTTTCATTTTTTGGACGAGGAGGGGGGTGTCATACTACAGTAGGACGGAACTTACCAAATAGCATGGGGTTGCAAAGGTATTTGCACAGAAATCAAAGTCAAGGTTTGATTTTCTCTGTATGCATGCTTACTGTACAGTACTGTACATTCTGAGCAGCACTGTAAAAATGTTCATTTCCTGGGAAGGGAGTCATTTTCCAAAATTTCTCCCATATTTTGTAAAAGGTGAAAAATTCCCTCCAATGACCAAATTTTCCATCTAAATACCCAAATTTCCAGGGAAAAAGCCTCCCAGCTTCCCATCTTTTTCCACCCAGGCATGTACAGTATGTACAGTATATATATTGTATTAACTTTAACTACTGTACAGGTATACATTTCTACAGTATATGTATAGTATTCACTCTATAACTATGATAATTCCATGAAATGGAATACCAATTCTTTTCTAGCTGTGTCACTTACGAATGCATCAACACCAAAGCTGCAGTCAACTAGTGCCCTTTTCATACTTTTACGGTCAGTGCCCATAACATCAGGCCATTCCAAATCCCCTCTACAGTGTGTGTGTGTGTATACTGTAGTATACAGTAGTACAATAAAATTTGTGGATCAGTTTCTGGTACTCCGTACTATAAACTTGAAACTTCTGTATCATAATTAAATATTTAACATAAACTGCACCATCAGCATCAATTACATCTAGGCAACTCAAATATAACAGGCCATATTCCTGTCATCAGCACACAGTAGCTCATATACAGTACTGTACAGTATTCTACAGTTATCAATCACAGTTCTTCAGTACCTGGATAAAGTACAACTTTTACGTAAACAATCTTTACAAATCTCTCAAACAAACATGTCTGAAACAAAGTCCTGTAATAACCAGTAACAATTATAAATAATTAAAATATTTGGACAGTTCTTAAACTATCTCATACAGTGTACTGTAGTACTGTATGTTTATTTTAAGCTCTTAATGAGTATACATTGTTTAGAGTGCATTAGTGTCTGGGATTGTGAAGCCTAGCTAACTGCAATACTCCAGTAAACTGAACTATCTGAAGCCTGCAAGTAAGTCTAAGACCCTTCCTCTCAAGCTGCACATGGTACGATAAGACACAATGCACTATGATACAATTCAAATGTTGCCAAGCCTTTCACACCATGGGCTACCTTTTTCAGTTTCAGGCCTGATTTTTTACAATATTTTTAGGTTGTCCACTGGACAACCTTGAAGCCAGATTTTGGTTGTCCAAATGGAAATGATGCAAAAAATGAACAATTATATTTTGTGTCACTGCCAAAGTAAACAGTCATTTGTTTTATATTCAGTACATACTTTCCAGATCACTCTTTGTACTATTTTTGGTTTCAATGAAGAATGACAGTCCATACCATTGTCTCAATAGCACTTCTTAAGGGGATTTTTATGACATACTTTCTTGCTGATGTAGTTAACTATTCAACATAAAATTTGTCCATCAGACAAGCTCAAAGAGAAAAAGTGGGGCATTTCCACCATGACCCATGTAACATTTTAGCCAATTTTACAGACTGTATTTTGATGTAAATATTTATACTGTGTATTTTGTAACCCTATCTTATTGGTCAAGGAACGAGTTCACACAAAGCATGAAATGGTACCAACAAATAATCTATTTGTTTAATATCCTTGTTTTAATTAACACTTATTACACCACGACTCACGTTACACAACTTTTTTCATTTGGAATTTTTCCTCAAACTATAGACAACAGAAAATAAATAGATCATGTCAGAAGTACTGTACAGTTAGGGAGTGTGAATTTGAGAAAAAGTGAAAAAATTTGGTTGTCTGGTGCAAGTTTTACTTCAGCCCTGTTTTTCGTGGTATTCCAATTACAGATGTGTCATATGATAATACCAAACAGAAAATTCAATCTCATGATTGGTGCCACAAATTACTGACTGCAGGCAAGTGAGTGAAAGATGAAATTTTCAACTCAAATTTGTGTTTCACTTTCCATTGTATCACACCTCTAGTGTGGAAGGGTCTAAGAAATCACATTGTCCTTAATTTTTTTTCATATCTTATTGTATGTGTGTTACCTTCCATCACACATTTTAATAGTGAAAAGAGCCTTTAGAATCAAGCAACATGTGAAATAAGACACACAACCAACTCTCCACAAGTTTTAATCATACCATCAGCACTATGACGTTGATGTGTGCTCACTGCAGTGGTTGGAACAGAAGAAACTACCTTATACTGTATTCATGCCCCTTATTATCCTACAGCCCATGGATGAGTCCTACAGTACTATAAAAACACATACTTACATGTATTTAACATCACCCAACCAGAATAATGAGCTTTACTTAGGATCAAAAAGTTGTAGGGCCACTAAAACAATATTGCTGAACATTTTGTAACCTGAAACATAGAAATGCCAATTTTTTTGGTTTTACTGCCCAGAGCTCTCATTGTTAATAAAATCTCACAGCCTCTAGGCCTGTTTCATTGAACATTGTCCCATTTTTTTTTTTTTTTTTTGTGTTTTGGTTTTTTTCATTTTTGAACAGTATGTAACTCAAACTAACTCTCAAAAATAATGCCATGAAATAGGTCAGTGCACAAAACTTTAGCCTAGATCCATGGTTGTTCTTTATACTAAATAGATTTGGCCTAGATAGATTGGCTACTAGATGTACAGCAAATTGCAGAAATAAGTTTCAAATTGTCAAAATAGTGTTTGGAAAGGCAGGCCAAAGCTGTTACTTAATTATACTGAAAGCAATTTCTACATTTCCTATCTCCTTTACTATTCCTGATTCTCTTAATTTTTGTGTTTGAAAATTTGGAATACTCCATACACAGGCCTATATATCTGATACCATCTCAGAACCATGCAAAGACATTTGTGTCAAAAAAGAGGGAAGAATATTAAAATAAGGCCCATGATGAAACATTTACTGTTCAAAAAAGTAAGTCAATTTAAGAATCTCCTAAGAATTTGGATGGGGGAGGGGGATAAAGGAGGGGATTCCTCTTATCTTCCCTACTGAACGATTTCCTCCTACAGGTCTACATGTTTCAATTTGTTCATCAGGACTGTCATTGAGTAATTTAAAACCTTCATGAACTCTACAGGATTGTACCATACCAAAGCTGTAGCATCCAAAAAAGGAAGTAACTAGGTGGCCTATTGTATTCATATCATTCATGTGGTGTCGTACAAATACTGGCCTTTTATCCTGTGATTGACCTCATAAACTATAGCCTTCTAGGGAACAATAGGCTATAAACAGAACAACGCAACTTTCCTGTAAGTTTTTAGCAGTGCTATAAGTACTATGCATACACTCGCTGCTGAATACCCGATATAGTATGTTTATATACAGGGTCACCATACTGGTGTTTTAAATGCCAAAAGCACTCAATTTGGCATTTTTGCAATGTGCAGGCATACTGAATTTTAAACCATAAGCCAAACAGCATTTTGGTGGATTTTTATTTTTGGTTTTACATTTGAATGTCAATTTTCCCTAAAAATTCATGATTTCCATTTGCAATTCCCCTCTGGAAACTGGCAAAATGCAAAACATTTGCCCAAAACTTCACATACACACACACCATCATAATGCCAATGTTTCCATCTTTTTCAAAACCAAAAACTTATATTGTTCTTCCTCTGAATATGGGACATGTATACATGTATCACGTACATGTTAACTGTTAGTTTCCATTCAAGAGACATTTAATTACTACAGTAACTGGTGTCATAAACACAAGCTTGCAAACATACAATGTGCACATGTATGCACATACATATGCCATTACTAAAAGCACTTAGCCTTCTCATCATCCAAACCAAAAACTTGGTACATAATTTACTTCATACAAAATTTGACCACTCACTATTGAACAGACTGGCATTACTTACCTCAAAACTTTCCCATCAATACATTTTATTAACTCCTGTATGTAGATGCATTAATTAACACCAACAGGCATCTTGCCCATTAAAAATGCACACATGCTTAACACACTACACTGACATAAATCTACTGTAGTACCAAACGTTTATACTACAGTGTAAACCGTAGGGCACTGTGCAGGTACAGATGTGCCCGGGATTTTCAAAGTGCAGGTTGAAGTACAATAACCACTGTAGTACTGTGGGGAAGGGGTCTAAGGGATGGGAATGTGTTAGACATTTGCCTATAAATGTATTTAATTTCAACTTTCACTTGGGTAAAACTCATTTAGCAATTGATACAAAAATGCTAATCTTACGTGAGCCCCTCCACATAATTCGCAATTTAAGAAGCCTACGATATATAT
>WURT03085449.1:0-12900 GCA_009936505.3 Holothuria glaberrima | reverse complement strand
TGCAGAATAACAGGTCAGTGATTAACCAATCAGAATGCAGGATTCTCAATAACGGATGGCTAGAGGTGGTAGAATTTCAAATCAAACTCCTCAAGAGCACGCCACTATTATAACTGCTATTGGAATGATGAAGGTAAACAAAGGGAGGATAACATAAAACACATCTTATGGGTCCCTCTTTCCACTTTTCAAATTTGAATATGTAGTTCATGTTTATTTTGGATATAAGGGTAAAAACAGTTATTATCTTTTAAAATGGGGTTTTTTAAATCGAATAGGAAGGTGTGACATTTGCATATCTAAAAAACCTTAAGCATTAAATGTGCACGAGTGTTGTAAAGTGGTATGTTGCAGCTGTACCGATAACGACAAGTTTTATTTGCATTCACTCTTGGCCTGAATCTTAAGCTTTTAAAATTAAGGTGATATCCAACTAACAAAATAAAGTTGAACAATGAATGGTTCTTGTAACGGTGTCGAAGTCGGTTAGTAGCTACAGTTGGAATCTTGCCCCGTGGCTCCTTGAGCATTCCATAGAAAGTGATACTTAAAAGCCTTAAAAATACTTCAAAACTTTTTTACAGGATTTCTACAGAAATGATGTACCTTTTAAAAAATGCTGTGAAAATTTCTTAGGAATTGGTACAAACATTTCCTTAGAATCTGGATCTCAGGCACCCAGTTCACTGCTAACATGGAATTACTTCTCATAAATCATATTTGAGAATCCACCCTTTAGTCAGACTGCTCTGCGATGCTATTGGCATTCAAAACACATCTGAAAGTCACTTGTTTGAAACGTAACCTTGTGTATTACGTAACTTCTTCATCAAGAGTAGTAAAAGAAGGCTGTGTGAAGAATTTGCTTCCCAGGGTCCAATTCCTGTTATCTTCTGTAAGAGAATGTGAAATTGCCTCAGATAGTGAAACTACAGAAGACAGTGGTATCAAAGGGCGAATTCTCAAATGGAGGCTCCCAGTGTTTGATGCTGTACACTAACATAGGAAACGGCCATACTTCTAGAGACGAAACAAATTTTACAAGCCATGATGTTTTCTAACATTTTTCTTTACTCAAGAAGGTTTTCTTTAATAATGGATTATGGTAGCAAAGTGTGGCCAAACAAAGTATTTAATCTTAAAGATGTAACTCAATTGGTTACATTGGTTTCCTATTTTAACTTTAAAACAACACAAAAAGGGGCACTGATGAAACTGAGGGTACAGACACAAATTTTTCCTTCATGATTACAGGCTTTATCACAGTAGGCCATTCATTAACGGAAGACATCAGAATAAAAACAAGATAACAGTTTGCCATAGTCACAAATTTGTACTTTATTGATTTAAAACTGCAGTTTCGGTGTAAAAGCAAAGAAAGGAGTTGCTTTTGGTTTCTATAGTTGAAGTTCAGAAGATTAGAATTGAGAGGGAAAGTGTTGTCAAACGTTATGATGCATTCAAACTACAAATCTCATCTGCTATGAAGAACTGATCGATTATTCCAGGTATACCATTCAACTATTTTTCTATCAATTTGATCATTTCACATCACACAATACAAATTTTAGAACTGTTTACACACCTTGAACAAGAATGCATTTATTCTTGACAAACAGCGCTATCTTGAGTTGATAAACAGTTAAATCCCAGGTCATACCAAATCGAGGGGAGGATAGGGGAAAGTAAGTATGCCACTACGACTTTTGAGGATCCTGTTTGCACTGATAACGAAACCACTTGATAAGTGGTGCAGGGAGTCTAAATAGCAACTCACTAGTTGGGCCACCATTTCCATGCATCTGGCCGTGGCCTACTACTTCTAGTCCGCCCTACCCTCTTAAGACTCGGATGCCTTCCGTACTGAAAAGTAATCTAGTTTCCTGTATCTTGACTTACCGAAACCTATCATAACAATGGTTAGGTCAAATAGGAATAGGAATACATAGTAGGATATAAAAATTCGACAGCCTTATGCACCTCTGTCTATCTAAATTTACCTGTCACGGTTACTGCTTTGAAAATTCTCTCAGGCCTATTATGCAGAGCCAAACAAGTTAGAAATCTGACACGCTTATCTTATTTACCATATTTCAGTGGCTTCTCATGAACCTAGTGATCTATAGAGTGCGTTCCATTAATCGCGCATAGTCTTGCGTGGGGAGTTCCTGTCACTACGTGTAATTCAACGGGATTTCGTAAGGGCTAAAAAACTCGACAGACGCTGAGTGAGGAAGCTTCAACAAAGTTTGAGTTTAATCCATGTTTTATTATACAGGAATCAGGAATGGTGTGTACCTGAAAATGCAAAGGAATAAGATTCTAAAGAAAAATGACAATCTAATGCTATCTGAGAACAAATATATTATCAACGCAACTAAACTATACATTCCAAAACGATTTTGTCTAATCTCACGTAGGACCTGTCTTCAAATCACTACACTAGAATTACCGTGCACATGAAAGAACCTGATCACAATTCGTATAAGCCATGTTTTCAAGAATTGGGTTTTTAAAGCAGCACAGTGTGGATCAGTACAATGCATGGTCCTTGTTGGCCAAGTGTAAGTCCATATAATTAAACTGGCTGCTTTTGGAAGGCTCAGTCTTTACTTTTATTGTTCTAGCAATACGTAGTTTCAAAACTTTTTCGTACATACACTTTAGCATTTAAGTATGAGGAACTTCGAACTGACTTAGCAGAGGGTGATGACCAAATTTTTGTCTATGCTTATTGTGTAGGGGGAAACTACATTACAATGCTATAATCTACTTTTCCTCGTATTCCCACAGCATCTTAAGATCATTTCAGTGTAGGGAAACAAAGATATTTTTCAGCATGTTTCGCTGCTTCATGATAAGTGTTGCAGGTCTCGAGACCAGTTTTTGCCGGTCTCGGTCTCGGTCTCGAACTCCTGTGGTCTCGGTCTCGGAGTGTCATGGTCTCGATCTTTCTATCGGTCTCGGATCGAGACCGGAATTTTTTGTGTACAAATTGTTAATTAAGAAAATAAATGCATGTCATTATTATTTGGGGGAAAATACATGGCCAATGTCTGTCCATCAATCCCACCAGTTTTGTGCATGTCATTTGGATCACTTGCCTCATAGGCCTCGGCTTAGTATTTGTACAAGGAATCTTTTCCCACTAACTTAGACCGCGTGTTTGGTCTAGTGGTAGAGCATCCGCCTCTCACGCGGGAGGCCCGGGTTCGATTCCCAGGTCGAGTCATACCAAAAACTTTAAAAATGGAACCTACGTTGAGCGTGATGCATAAGCAATGGAGTAAGGGAAAACAAGCCAGTGATCCACAACTGGAAAAAAGGCCGTGGCCGACTCGACTTGAACCAATTGGTTGGAAACTGGGCCGTTAAATCCTCATCTAACTAACTAAATTCCCACTAACTTTGACAACACTAGCCATGAATTAACAATAGAGCTCCAGACTATTTAGGGTCAATGGCAAATTAGGGTCTCATTTTCAATTCCATTCACAGACAGAATTCACACTCACAGTCTATGTATTACTGTAAACTAATAAATACTCACCATTCAAAGCACACTCAGTGGAAGTACACACACATTAAGCTCAAGTTCCACAGCTTGGGTCTGCCAAGAAATCAATAGGGGTTATATAAGTAGTAGGATAATGAATTCCAAAAAAATGTAATTTGCTGGACATTTAAAGAGCCTTACTTCTTGTGGTTAGGATTTATGGGGGTGACTTTTTTATTTTTCAATTGTGAGTGTTCTTTAAAGGTTTCGGGGCCATTTACAGTCTGCCCAAGGGAAAATTCTGTAAGTGTTGCCCAAAATTTTCTGTTCCCATGTGTTCTTCTCTCGATTGTGGCCGATATCAGTAAATCTAAGTCAACATTGAGTACTGTACTTCATACACTGTTAATGTGTAAAGAATAGACAAGTAAGCAGTAAAAGGTCGTTCGAAAAACTGCATTCATTTGTTAATTTGGACACTTGTTAGGTCTCGGTCTCGGTGTCGGTCTCGAACTCTCTTGTCTCGGTCTCGGTCTCGATTTTCTTCAGCGGTCTCGGTCTCGGTCTCGAGATGTCCGGTTTCGGTCTCGGTCTCTGTCTCGAATGTGTTGGTCTCGACTACAACACTGTTCATGATACAGATTTCAGCAAAAGAATTTGAAAGACTAGTGAATGTTGTATCTTCATTATCTCAAACATTGGATCAGATGTACTTACTAACTACTTGTCATAAATGAACAATGCTCAATTATATAACGGCTTGTTGATTCCTTGCCGAAGGCAGGCAAGGAATCTATGCGATGTTGATGTGCGTGTGTTTAAGTGTGCGTAACTGTGGGTATGTGTGTTTGTGACGCTTGTTGTAATCACGATATCTCAAGATAGGAATGACCGACACTTTTCATATTTGATATATAGATTTTTCATGTTCAAAGAAAGAACTCTACGGTTTTTGGTGGAGGTCAAAGGTCATTGGAGGTCACCAGAGGTCAAAGACCGAACACATTGTAATCACGATATCCCAAGATAAAAATGACCAACACTTTTTCATATTTAGTACATAGATTTGTAATGTTAAGAGAAAGAACCCTATTGTTTTGGTGGAGGTCAAAGGTCATTTGAGATCACCAGAGGTCAAAGACCAAAAACCTTGTAACCACGATATCTCAAAATAAGAATGACCGACACTTTTTATATTTGGTATATAGATTTGTCATGTTGAGTCAAATGTCATTTGTGGTCACCAGAGGTCAAAAGGTTAAATACTTGAAAATTTATATCTCAAGAAGGATAACTGTGAGGGATCTCATACTCAACATGTGGATTGCCCTTACTGAGTAGATGATCCCTATTGTTTTGTGGAGGTCAAAGTTCATTTGTGGTCACCAGAGGTCAAAAGGTTAAATACTTGTAAACACTTCATCTCAAGAAGGATAACTGTGATGGATCTCATTGCTAATATTAAGAAGATGACCCCTATCATTTTTCATGGGGGTCAAAGATCATTTTAAGGTCACAAAAGGTCAAAACGTTGTAACAATGATATTGTAAAGGTTTTACCTGTGAGGGATCTCATACTTGGCCGTTTTGTTCGTATTTGTTTCTATTTAGCATGTAGATGGCCGTATAGGCCGTAAAGGATTTCACAAGTTCAAAGCCAACATGATATCTCAAGTAGAAAAACTGTTAGGGATCTCAGTCTTGTCGTGTGTGTGATTTATGGTTGTTAAAATATTTCCATACGGCGAGGAATCACTAAGCTTTTTGGCTTTCTGGTTAATTTTTGCATTATGTAGCAACATATCAAAGGCAAGAGTTAGTACCTTTGAAACCAGAGAAGCTCCTCCCTGGCTATGGCTACACATTAACCTCACACCTTTCAGTTTCACCAAAAGAACCTTTAGAAGGAATTCCTGGATAGGATGATGGTGATGATGGTGTGATGTGAGTATATAAATAATGGCTTTCAACAGTTCAATATCATTTTCTATTAGGAGTCAGAGTGGGGTTACTTGTATTATTGACACTTTCTGCCAAAGCTAAAATTAAGATATTAAACAGTTGTCAATAATTGAAAGGTAATAGTAACAGTCATCCAGCATGTTGTTTGCAGGGCTAGTGCTTTGATATTGTTCAAGTGAGAAAGATATGTATGTTTTATACCTCTGTGTAAATGTTTCAAAATTTTAAATTGGTTAATATTTATACTGTTTAAAAGTTAGAGGGAACATTTTTCACCAAATTAGGCAGTTTAAAGGATTGAAATAAAGTTTAATGGGCGTGTTATTTTGGCATGTGTATTGTGTGGTCAGCCTTCACACTTCAAAATGACCGATAGGTTAATTGGGACAACTTTCTGAAGGTTAATTGGAATGGTAGCTTATAGAACGAAATATGATTCTGTAACATAAGGCCCGGGTCTATCTTAAAACCATCATGACAGCGCTCAAAATACACGGGCGGCGTCCGATTCGCCCGACAGAGTTACAAAATCGCCCCTTAAAACGCTTCCCGAGGGCGAAAGGTTATGTACATATTACCAAAATCGCCCCCGCGATCTGCCAGAATGTGTTGATGTTTTTTCTAGCAAATTATATTCATTGAAATTCTATGGATACCATTTTTAAAGGGTTTTTCAGCTGTTTTCGCTATCGAAAGTTATGATTTTATGTGCCAATTAAACAAGTTATAACATTGGTACCGAATAAGTAAAATTAGTACTGCAGTATCATAATGTGCGCGACTACCACGGCAGCAACCGCACGTTGTACGGCTCTGCCGCGTTGACAGATCAGTAATAGTTTGAAAGGTGTCGTTGAACTTTTAATTAGGCTACTGCACTGCGTCTATGGACCTTTTACCTGCTGTTTATGAGAATGTTGCACTTGCAACCCGCGCGGTTCAGGGAACTGCAGTAGTTCACACAATATGACACGTGTGTAGAATAGTGCCCATCATGCAGGCCGGTAATATAGTACCCGGAGTGTAGACCGATGCCCCCGTAACCAGCTCACACAAGTCGTATAATCTGGTTCCAATTTTTTTTACTTGAAATGAAGAGACATCTCACTGGGTTTAGAGGCTTTCGTGTTTGTTTAACTGTCATTGTCTATGAAATTAAAATGATAGAAGAAATACGTAAATTAATTAGGTGTTACAACTTACTACTACTCCTGAGCCAGAGAGAGAGAGAGAGTACAATTCTGACAATATAACATGTTCCAAATAGTCACACACCATAATTTCATAGTTTTGAGAACTTTCTATAAGTCCCATGAAATGTTGCAACTAACCCCCCAGCGAAATTAACAGGGGACGGAAGTATGCTTCAGCCCCCCCCCCTTTCCAAGAACAAAAATTCCTTATTTGTCTTTTCTGTTGAAAATGTCAAATATTTGCAGTTATTTGCCTTAAAATTTGTCCAAAATGATGCACCAAATTGCATCTAAGGTCCCTCAAAGTCCAAAAATTTTCCAAGAAATGTCAAACATTAGCAGTAATTTACCTTAAAATTAGTCAAAAATGATGCACCGAATTTCATCTGAGGTCCCTCAAAAATCCAAAAATTTTCCAAGAAAAGTAAAAAATGTGCTTTGATTTTACATTAAATTATGTCTAGAATGATGCACAAAATTGAATCTAAGGTCCCTCAAAAGCAAAAGTTTTCCAAGACATGTTAAATACTTGCAGTTAATTACCTTAAATTCATTCAAAATGTGCACCAGATTCTATCTAAGGGTGCTCAAAAATTCAATAGTTTTCAAGAAATGTCAAAATAATGCAGTAATTTATCTTTAAATTACCCTCAAAAATCCAAAAATTGTCAAAGAAATGTCACGAAAGTGCAGTAATGTACCTTAAGATTTGTCCAAAATGATGCACCAAATTGCATATAAGGTTCCTCAAAAGTTCAAAAATTTTCCAATAAATGTCAAAAATTTGCAGCAATTTTACTTAAAATTTGTCCAAAATGATGCACCAAATTGCATCTAGGGTCCCTCAAAAATCCAAACATTTTCCAAAGGGGAGGGGTCGGTGATCCGAAACAAGGTTCAGCCCACCAGTCTCAAACTGCTTTCTGTGCCTATGCCAAGAAAGAGTAAAGTTCGCACACAAGCCGTTGAAAGCAATATGGTGCGCATAGGAACTATGCCTTCTCAATGGTATATTTTTTCAAATGCATGGAACCAAGAACAGAGCAGTCTATATATATATATATATTTTTTTTTTTTGGCAAAAAAATATTCTAACCATTCCACTGTCCCCTACATATGCAAACCATGTTCCAAATTTTAACATATTTCAGTACATCATTCATGCCTTCTGTGGTTTTGAGTACTAATGAGTAAGAACTGTATATCCAGTGTCTTGTCCTGTGGCTTAAATCTGGGAATATTATAGTCTAAGAAGAAGCTAAACAATAAGATAAAATGAATTTTGATGCAAAATATCCGGAGTTACTTAGTGACTGCTCTGTATGATCTAATCAATCATGCACAGTAAAAATTTCGTTCCGTCTACTTGCATTTAACAATGATTGTTTTATTTTTGATGTCTGATTTGTCTGATATGTGAACAATTAATTAAAGCAAACTGAGGTGTAGCATTGTCACGGGTCGTAGGATTTTAGGGATTCGTAGAGAGCCTTGGTGACAACTCGGATAAACCATACAAGGGAGAGAGTAGACGAAGTCAGCTTCTTGTATATTTACAGGCTTTGTGCATGCATCGGCCTTGTGGCCCGATGACCAGGATCGGCAATAAACCAAAATAGAGACCCTGAAACAAGACCAACAATAAAAAAAATTGTAGTAAACATAATTATCAATTCTTTGTGAGGCAACTAAACGTTGAAGTCTTACTTTAACATCAAAACATGCAAAGGTAGCATCATCACATTTCTGACATTTCGTTAACACTCGTTTCACCGCTTATTTTAAAGTTCACCTGGTCACAACACAACAGACATCCATGCCTTTGTTTACTGCACTCTGTGGTATAATACTCTAATATTGGAGGAGTCAACGTAAAATTCCCTTTCTTTTTAAGGAAATATAAAGAATTTACTACATAGAAGAAATTTCTCTCCCCGTCAAACGGGACTGCAATACAAATACATATAAACTGACTCAACTTAGCGCCCGCTTAGTAAGCGCATAACTTGCTATACAACCTTTGAAAAAGAAACGATAAGTTTACGGGATTTTGTTCTTCCGACTCTCGGCAAACCACGGTTGAGATATGATTTTACAAGGCGATACTCAAAACTGTGCGTCCAGCCTAAAAGGTCCACCTTACGCCAACAAAAGTGTTTAAAATTTTGTTTAGGTTGTTATCAAACTTTAAAAATAAATAATAGAATACTTTAAAATTTTATGCGTATGTTATAAAGTGACGTGCAAATTCGAAATATGGCAAAATGAATAACCATTTACTTTAATAACCCCATTTTTATTTACAGCAATTTAGAGCCTATCTACAAAGAAGCTGTGAACATATAATATATGTAAACGTGAAGACTAGATTGATGAGAATGGATGATACATAAAAAGCATCGAAAGTTAATCTCTTCTTGCCAATAATGAATCCTGTAATTTCCCACAGCAGGGACGGTAGTTCCTTACAAAGGGGAGCCGACCTGAACATCGAAGTGCTTGGGACTAAGGTCCGGATATCGGACAGGCTAATCGCCCCACATAGCATTAACTCGCACTAATTCGCAAATTAAGTTGTCATTTAATTTTCATCAATCTTGCATTGATTGCCAGAACACAAAATGTCATTTGTCCGGAATGCTCTTGCTTATTTTGGACGAGTTGCAGTTTTGACCAAAATAATGATCTTGGAATCAGTTTCGTGGGGTTTGTCTAGTGATATGTTTTCCTGTTATTTAAAGAGTGCCTTAAGTCTAGAATAACAAGAATATATGTTTTAGAGGTTGGAAAATAAATCCTATTCATCCAACTCCCATCTTCATAGCTGATTCCAAAGCTGAGATATAAAATATTAAAAGATGTTCACTTAATTTGACATAGTCAATTGCGCAATAGTCTGTGATGTCCTTTTTGTACAACTCACATTACCTACTTTTGTTTCCTTTTGAAACTAACACTCTAAATAACCTTGAAAAGTTTACTGTTTTCTTGCATAGCATGTAGTATTCAGGGGGCTTTGTATAGGCAAGGCATCCCATAAGACAAAGACAGTAATCACATTTCGAGACGAGGTACAACTGATGGCTTTCGAAAAAGCAAAGAAAGACAAAGAAATATATCCCAGCTCAGGAATGTCCTGTGAAGATGTAAGTTGGATGATTTGAATTCATTTTCCAAGCTTTCTGACATATATTTTTGAAATGTTTTACTTTAGGTACACTTTAAATGCATCGTCTTCTAATGTTTATTTTAATCTTATTGATCTCATTAACTAAGAAAAATGTTAACTTAATAAATACACACCCACCATTTAGAAATTGTAAAGCACATTAGAAGAAAATTTGTTTATTGCAGTTTTTTACTTTTGAAAGAAAACGTAAAGCTACTTCCTTAAAATGAGGGGTTTAGCAATAATTTACTTTTCACATGTGAAAGAGGAACTAAATCTATGCCTTTGGGTGAAACTTTCATTCAAATCGGACATGCATTACTCGAGATATCAGCAAAAGAATTTACTACCTTTGTCACCCAAAGTGAGCTTGAGGCAAGCGGTAGTTATATCACTAGGCAGCAGCTCCCTGATATCACTTCTTCACGTTGATAACGAATGCTTCGTTTCCTTTGTTTTTTCAGTCTGTTGTGTTGACCTTGAAATTAATATGGATAGGACATCCCCATGGGGAATGTGAAGTTTGAAATTTTCCCAAGCCTCTCATGCAATCACATTCCGATAACATTGATTGTTGAGAAGAAAATTGGTGATAAAGTTTAAAAAAAAAAACAAAATACTGCTCATTAATATGAGGCTATGACATCAAATGTGCTCGCTTCAAGTTCACTTTGTGTTGAAAATGTGACAACTTTACATGCTGATATCTTGAGAACCTCACATCTGATTTTAATGGAAATTTCACCGGATTGCTTAGAACCCCTGTTTCTATAACCCCTGTGATACATCAAAACTTGATTTGAGCTTAGACCCTTCTTTTAAGTACCTAAAGGCGATCTACCTACTTTTTACTATTACTTAGAAATTGGATTCATATGAATCGAAAATGGGCAAACTAGGCCTATGCATCGTAGCCACGTAATATACTTACATAACTCAGAATGCGAAAACAATCATTATATGCATTGTCTGGGACTTTATTGCCACAGAAGAATGAACACTATTTGGTTAGTCGTACATAAATATGTATACTTTACATACATAAACGTTGGTAATTACCCCTCTAAAGTCAAACAGAAATAGCAGCCCTCAAATCGTGTGATATGGACACTCAATCAGACTTTGCAAGTACAGACATTCTCATATTTCAAGCGTGTCCTTTTATGAACTGCCAAATACCAAAACCAATCAAAACTATAACTATACAATATTAAGATTTTCTTTTCCCACGTTTTCCCTTTAACTGTGTACAGTGAAAAGTCAACAAAATGCATGACATAGATATAGGAGGGTTGTCAAAACATTTGCAGACTTTTAAGGAAAAGTGGAAAAGAATCAGCTGGATGTGTTGAAAGAGTGAGCACTTTGTCGCTTGACAAAATTTTGAAAAATACTTGAACTGGTAGTACAGTTGACGGGGATTTTTCACAGAGCATATTTCCTTTTTCGGTACTGGAAAAAGTTAAAGCATTCGGGTTCTGATACTTACTAAGGTACTGTTGCAACCGACTGTATAGCCTACCTAGTACCTTTCATAATGAGCACACGAGGAACAACATTATTCCAGAAAACATGCGCAGATTTTGCTAAAAATATCATAGTGTGTAAAAACAACAACTTAATTAAACTCACCGACTGCCTGCAAGTACATGGCGAAGAAATCACCATTTGTAGTGAACAGACTGAAATTCTGCTTTTAGTTTATACGGTTTGTTGGATACAGGAATGAAACACTAGGTAACATCTGCAGTTGCCAGCAAAAAGTAAACTTAAATTAATTACCCTTTACTTACTTGGATTTTGTCTGAAAGTTGAGATGTTTCCTTGGAAAACTCGTCGTTATGCTTCCGTATTACCCGTTTACGGGAAATTCGTGTAACGTAAGGAACCGAAAACGATCAGGAGATGGAACTTTTGTCGTGACTCATTTCACATGGAAGTATATGTCTAAACAAATTTACTTTGTAAAGTATATACACCCACAAAATTGCACTAAATTTTGGTGAGTCGAAGGACACTAGTGCGAGGCCTGGACTCGTACAAATTTTGTATGTAACGTAGGTTGTCGGAGTTGAGTCAGTCGCGTCGCATTTTGTCACTACGAACACTCATGGTGCCTCCAAAACATTGGTGATTGAAGGGAAATCGCCAGGAGAACGTCGCCAATGCAGGTAACTCTACGCTACTACAGCGTAGAGTATCCGATTGCCAAATGTATGCGCCCATCAATTCAATTATCAGAAAGGACTGTTTAATGTAACATTGCATTACGTTTGCCGTGGTTGCAGTCTACCCACATATGTTCTCTTACTAGGAGCATTCATCCCACATAGATAGTGAATCAAGAAGTTTCAGATTGAGCCTAGACTGCATAGTACTTCCAAGCTACAAATATTAAAGGTCGTGTGACATGAAAATTACATAGTTCGATATTTGATGTAAATGGTATTAAATATCCACAAAATAGCCGCAATTTCCATTAAAATCCATCAAATATTGACCATTTTACAGGGTTTTTTCTATTTCACACTTGTATCATAAATAAACATGAGCTAAATATGCAAATATGTGACATCGAAAGATGGACATACCATATATGGCTCATGTCAGCCTTTGTTTTTTCAGTCTTAATTTCAAGGACACTGGAAGCATTGTTATCCCCTGAGGGGTTTATCATGAAAGTTAAAATTCTTTCCTTCAGGAATATTGATATCACTCACCAAACTGTAGTCTATCAGATCAGTAATTAAGAGATGATTTATATAAGGTTAACAAAAGAAATCTTAACACAGTGCAACACTCCACATCATTATTTTTGCATAGATAATGAGTTTCTTCGGAAACCATCCAACTTTGGAGACATATATTTTGAGAACGGTAAAAAATATTGAAATAATTCCAACGGATCTTTGATTGGGGGACTTAATTCTTTAACTGACAAGTAAAACAGCTCTTTTAGTTTGCATGTCACACGACCTTTAAGTTTCTGCAATATGCATGTTAAGAATTTTATCATTTTATTGTGATATGAGGTAAGTACAGAGTACAGAGCTCTGGGATGGGATCGGCATAGGTGGCTA
>WURT03085438.1:0-12901 GCA_009936505.3 Holothuria glaberrima | reverse complement strand
GTTACCCTAGCAACTTTGGAGTGAAAACAACAACTGACTGCAGTATGACCATATGAGAACACTTTACGCGCTACACTGCTAGAGTGAAAACAATCCCTAGACTACACTGTGTGCAGAATACGCGCAATGTATTTGTTTTCACTCCAACACATCGTTGTCATGGAGAAGTGACATGTCACCAACCGACCCCATAGCGCGCAGTGTTTGTGCCTCCAATTCCGTCATAACAGTGAGGTGACCTGTTGCGGCAATTTTCGAAATTGGATACGTTTTTCTTCAAATTTCATTTGTGCCGAATAGCAGAGGTTTTAACTGTGTATGAAATGATTTTTATACAATACTGTACCCAATCTTGCAATACACAAAGGTTACTTTGGCCGTGTCATGCCCACTTTGAGTTATATTACTCCCCTATAAATTCTGTACATGTACTCAGAAATGTACTTATACTCGCACTCGTATTCTGGTACATTCTTCTGTACTCGTACTCGTTCTCATGGCTTGGACTTACTCGTAATAATGGCTGTGGATTTGAAATAGTACCCGGAGTGTTTGAAAAACAGGTGTTCTTACTTGTACTTTTGGCTTTGTATTCGTATTTTCATACTCGTACTCGAAGCCTTGCACTCGTACTATGTATTCTGGAGTTTGTACTCACACTTCAAGTCTCAAATTGTAATGCTACGCGTTTATCTCAGCCGAAGGAGCACTTTATGTTGCATAACATCATATGCATAAGGTTATTTGTGATCTCGACAGATTGGTATTTTTGTGCACATGCCCATGTTCACTCACCTTTAAAGCAGTTTTCGATGTTCTAGCCCCACAGGGTTAATAATGATATCAATAACATCTTCTTCAATCTGATACCGACTTAACTTAAGTGATTCTACTGATTAAAAACAGAAAAATCGCTGGACAAGGAAGCTAATATCCATTTGTTGTTTGGCTGTTTTTTATTAATAAGCTTTTTGAGTGAGTAACTGAAGACGAAAATACGAATATTTAATGTTTTTATGACTTACATTTTTGCCGTCGGGAAGGACGTTTAACATATTATATGTAACTCGAGATGGGCTGAGGTAATCGTTTTACCCAAATGGTAATATCAATGTACCACTTGGGTTTTACTTTGACTTCAAGAAAGCTGTTGAAATTGACCAATGGCATATCAAAGGTTCAAGTGGCCCAGGGGCAAAGTAAGCTGTTTGGCGCCCTGTCTGGTCATGCCCAGTCTCATTAAAGAAGAACGAAGGAAAAAAGTGCTCGGTACCTTAAGGAGTCTACCGCTCGCCTCCTTTCTTTTCTTACCGTTCCTACCATTTGTTAAGAACAGTTTATAAGTTCCTTTCCAAGCAAAAGTGCATTTGTATCAAAGAATTACTTGCAATCCCTGAGTTTTTATAACTTGTAAGCCTTGTTAAATTTAGTTCTTGGCAATGCAACTTTCAATGAAGAAAAATTATTTTCTGGAGAAAAAACTTTATATTAAATGTTTGCAATTGTTTGTGTGTGCAGTGTGTGCCGGTGTGCGGTTTAATATAGGAAGTAATACTTTATTTGTTCACATACGTGAAAGACTATCTTCAGTAAGGATAGCTTATCAAAACAATATGTTAACATTTTCTTATGTTTATCAGTATTGTGAGCAGCAGACTTGGGCAAGTGACTCGACTCTACTTGGAGTTGAGACTCCTCTCCGGGAGTAGAGCACCTGCCTCCCTTGTAGGGTTGGGCGATATACGATACACACACACACACACACATATATATATATATATATATATATATCGTCACCAGAAGTCCATATCGCGATATGCGATATGAAATACTCCTTATCACGATATGTCGATATAAAAAATAAAATATGTGGTTCAAAATATGTGTCTTTGTCTTTTATTCCTACTAATAATTTAAATTTAGAAGATGAAACAGTGTTTATATTTTCAGTATTCGTTCATCGATTTCGTCCTTATTTAGAAAATTAGGTGTAAAATTTTTGTTAGGCATATTTCCGGCACATTTAGCCCTACAACAGATTAATCTGTTTTCGTGATGTATCTATTTATCGCGAAAATTTTGGCGATATATCGATATGGATTTTTTTTCATATCGCCCAACCCTACTTCCTTGGAGTTGCGACTCCGGTGGAATTTTCAGCACACTCAAACGCGTGCACCAAACTTGCAAATTTTCATGAACTTTACAATCTTCTGTTGGTCGTTTTCTTTATTCCGTCACAAGTTTTACCTTCCGTTGACCAATGCGATTTCCTGACGTTGGTAATTCGGCTACGTAGTGTATAGGCTTACTATAGTGCATTCATACTAAAAACTAAGCTAGAAATCGACACTTGATAGCTACTGCGGTACACCTTCCTCCTTTAATATTTATCAGGGTGTCGCTATGGAAGGAGTTCATTGAATGTAACATCATGACTCCATTTAAAAACTCCTATACAGCTATGGTTACCCGGTTTAAAATAAGTTGGAGAAATAAGTTGGAGAAATCCAGAATATCATATGTAAACATATAATTTAAGATCATATGGGCCCATCACGAATAAACGTACACAATACTGGTCACTTTATGTGGAAACCTTTCTTTCAAAGTCCCTCGACTCTCCGACGAAGGGCCAATTGGGGCGAAACCAAACGTTTACTACCCAGTGAGTTCTTATCCCCCAAAGGAGCGACCTCCCGAAAGGATAACAAGCTGAACTGACCAATCTCTCGATCCTCAGACCTCTGCGTCGAGGATCTGTCATACGTGGTCCTGTCGTTCTTGACTGGCTGTAAAGAACAGATAATACTCATGATCTTATCCAAAAGGCAGAGAAGCGATGTGGACCCGCCTCCCCGAGAAAGATATAACATTTATCAAGCATAAGCAATATACGATAACTTCCTGTCCAACCAGGATTTCACATATGACCATATACCAACCCACTACCAAGATTAACGGCACTATACACCTTAGTGTAAAGTAACGTGAAGTAATTTACTAAGGCCCAACTTATAGGTGTGCTAGATGTTGTTAAAAAGAAGGCATGAGATAGGTTGCATTACCACTTTTTGATTGCAAATGCTTGATTTGCACGGTACTGCTGGCTGGATAATATCCCTTGTCATTAAAACAATTTTGGAAGTAAAGTTTATTGTCAGTTAAATCCCAGATGTTGGTTTGGCGCAACACTTGAGCAAAACTATGCAGAATGTAGCATTCTACAGAAGACCTCCGTAGACCCTTTTCCAAATAGCAATTGCAAAGGATTATGGGATAGAGTTTTTTAAACGCGTCGTTTTTTGGACACAGTAAAATGTCATTGACAAAAATACGCACACCAAAACTCGAGCCCGTAATATTTTGTAATTTTTATTTGTAAAAGAGTCTATTTGTTGATAAATTATATAAAAAGGACCCATATGAAACTTAACTACTGGTCTCATCTCTACCTGATCAGTCCCATATGACGTCACAGAATAGAAAGTGCCCCACCCCCTCCTTCCCACTGGAAGCAAGCTTGCATCAATGTAACTTACACCTGACAAATGCAAAAAGCTATAGTTTGTGAACCTGTCGGATGCGAGCGTGTAAGGCTACTACTCGCGTGGGCGAAGTCTACGTGGTGCATGCAGTCTACCTCGTGCATGCAGTCTACCTCATTGTTTCCCTCCAAATGACGTAACGTGACGTCATTGCATAATGTCTATTGTATTTTAACTTATGTGTAACTCTAGACTAGTGGACATCATTAAAAATATTATGATATTGGTAGTGTATGCTTCTGATAATTTCAGTTATGGTGTTTTCATACTTTGTCTTACCATGGCAAATTTGCCGACTTAACAATGGCCAGAAGTTACTTTCCTAGTTTTGCTTACGGGTGGACAGTTCAGATTAAACAGTGAGCTGGAGGCACTATAGATCTTTCACAGAAATACATTTTCGAGATCCTTGGAACTTAACGACCTTAGGTGATGGAGTTGATAACTCGATAACCCCACCTAGACAATAGAATTGTGGGGTTTGAAAAACACCCTTTTAGCGCACTTCACGCAGCATGCTAAGAAACCTTATACGTTTTAAAATATTCTCTCTTACTGCTTTGAGTGGTTCTTGGTATTCGGCTACCCAGCACTACTCTGATTTCGTGGGATATGCCCTCTTGAACCACAAGTTAAAGTGACGAACACTGATCAGGTAGAGATGAGACCAGTAGTTAAGTTTCCTCTGAAATGCAAACAAAGATTCTCGTCCCCCAGCGACTCTCGGAACGGCAGGACATATGCTTCGATATGTCGACGTTCAGTGACACGCACATATGCAAGCAGCCTCCAATCAGTTGGTTAAATGAGATGTATACCGCTAAGCCCACATGGAAAATAGACCTGTGCCTCCCAACGTGGTGGAGATAACAGTGGGAGATCATCTGACCGTGCGTCTTCTATAAGGCATTTAAGTCATTACAACTACAATTGATCTTTACCAGTGGTTCTCAAACTTTTTTAGACTAACGCCCCCATAAACCATCTTGAACTGTCTCAATACCCCTCCCCTACCCCTCTCTTCGTCCTACCATTCATAGTCGGATGTTCAACAATATTTCCTCTCAGTTAACTTTATAATCCAAATGCAGAAGAAATTGGACATAGTGGTGGAGTTTTTCAAAATTTCTAATGCCATTTTTGGATAATTTTTGGTCACAAAATTTATTTTGGGGAGGGAGAGGGCAGGGGTCTGAGGAGGTATGGTAGAATGAGAAAGAAGCGGAGGGAAGAACTAGGGGAAACAGACCCCTGGATGCCTTATTGTGCACTAAATCGCTGAAGTGATGTCGTAATCGGCAGCAGGCGCGTAGCCAGAAAGTTGCCAAGGAGGGGGAGAAGCCTGTAGACAAACTATCTAAGCGTAGCGCTACCATAGTTTGCGCGAAGCGCCAAGAAAATTTCGGCCGAAATACCTCCCAGAACCCTAAAAATGGCACTTTCCAGGCCTTGTAACTTGCATCTAAACCTTTTATGTTTTGAGTTACTAGCGATGTCATAAAAAAATCTTTACAAAAATACAAAAATATGCTCAAGAGGGGAGGCTTCCTCCTTCCCCCCTTGGCTACGCGCCTGATTTGCCAGGAACTCCCAAATCAGTGCCAACGCCCCCTATTCCCCGTGTACTCTGTAACGCCCACCTGAGACTTCCCAAGGCCCCGGGGCGGTACGGACCACTTTGAGAACCACTGATCTATACATTTATTCTACACGTCGGCATGTAATTGCTTTCATTAAAAAGGATGAACTCCCTTATGGTACTATACCGTATAGTAAATAGGTGACGATGAGATGGATGGAGTGAATACAATACAATACAATACAAAAAAAAAAATACAAAAAATATGATCTAGCCCAATACAACACAATATATCTAATACAAGACAATGCGTGCAATGTAGTACGGTACAGTAAAATACAACACAACATGAAATAAAAGACAATACAATAAAAAACAATTAAAGACAATACATTAGCATACATGAGATACAAAAGAATTAAACAGAATGCACAAACTGGCAAATGTAATAGGGGTGACATTGGCAATACATCCTTCGTTGATTTCTCTTTTTCTTTCCAACTGAAAGTACCACGCATTCTTATAGTAAAGGCTTTATAACCACGTCTTTAGGACAACGACCACGAAATATGGTGATTGCTGTTTGTTGATTAACTTGCAAATCCAAACATTTCTCACAATATTTTGCTCTCTGAGTGCAATTAGGTTTTCATTGAAAGCCCAGTAGAATTCATTTTCCATTGTCGTAAAATCTGGAGAAGAAAAACAAAACCGAAGATGCGGTTACTTAATGCATTAGACAATAGAAAATCGTTCAATTCTGTAGTTTCAACCTTGAAATGTAGTAACTTGCTTTTAGAGCAACAGAGCAAATAATTAAATTCCACATAATTGTGCACAGCAATTAAAAGTGTTAGGCACGAGTGAGTTCAAGAAGTGAGTAACACTAGGGTTTCATGTCATTAGAACCTTACTAATGTTTCACATGCTTCTAAGAGCTCTTTTGATTTCGCAGTAATGAACGATTTGATTACATCGATAAGTCAATGAAATTCGATTTTGGGAGGAATGCATACGTCCTTTGTAAATGTTTGTTGTATAGTTAATATCGTTTTTCGTTATGTAAATAAATTACATTCTTTAGTCTCCTTATTTCTGGTTTAAGAAATGCACCATGCATTATTATGGATGGCGTATTTCTGGACAAAAATATTTACTTGAGAAACTTTTGGTAATAATTACAAAGATACATTTCAAATTTATGCTAATTATTTGTCTTAGGGAATCTCAAAATTTCCATTTTATTCAAATTTCAACAACTAAATGAGATGGTTAAGATGAAAAATTGACTGCAAATATATTTTCTCTAAAAAAGGGTGTCAAGGATAGGTAGTTTGCGTGACAAATTTAAACATCGGAATTGTTTCACAAATATTCAAGATAATTTTCCGGCAATCATCAAACTATATTGAAGGAGAAATTCTTATGCATAAATCTTTCTGCTGTGTATTTAGAATGATTGATTGCTCTTTTTGCGATGCAAGAACCTATAAGGCGCCGATCTAGATTGAGGCTCAAAGGGTTTGAGTCATTACCCTTAGTTTATAACGCATTCATAGACGACAAAAGACTGAATATTTTATGACATTTGTAAGGCTCCCATCAGGGCCGTCGTGGGAGGGGGTGGTAGGTAAGAGGAGTAGCTGCTCCTCTGAGATGTCCAAACCCTGAACGACACTGCCAACTAAAAATGCTGAAAATGCCAAAAATTTTTATGGTCCCAATTTTGATTGTAAGGCCCTCAGGGCATTGGAATCGCACATAAAAGCTCTATCTTCCCGAAATTTCTCGAAACCCCTCTATAGACCAATGAATCTCCATTTCAAAATACGCATGGATCCGCCAGTGTTGCCCTAGCTGCTTTAAGTAGGTCTACTGAAAACCCCCGATATCTGCAGACGTATCGAGAATTGTTTCTTTCGGCGTACCACAAAGTAAGCCAGTTTATATCATAGACTATGAATACCGTTAATTACATGCTTAAATCTATGGGCTAATAAAATGAGGACACCCAATTATTTAAAAATTTCATTTCAAAGGGGAGCGATTACAGAACACACTGTATCCCCTCCGGTGAGGCAAAATCTGGCTACGCCACAGTTTTGAAATGCTCGCATTATTACAGAGTATTCAAGTGTTGTTTATTTCCTTTACACACACAAACACACCCGCACGCACCCATGAACTTTCACACAAAATACCGCAAATAGATAATAGATATCAGTAACTATTCCACCTTACTTAAGTCTTTGCTTTAAATCTAAGTCTAAGCTTGAAATCCTAGCTATCTTTCCGCCCTAATTTATATTTGTGGGAAGTCTAATAACATCGTTCCGTTTTACATTCCCGTATGGTTAAGACGGGGTCGGTTTGGGGATTCAGACGAGACCCCCAACAATGTTCAAGGTCCGCTACGGATAGTAAAGGAGTAGTATGGCGAGACGTCTGGAGTACTGATGATGCTCCACATAGCTCAATAAAGCCCCTCAAAAACCATTTCACACAGTCAGACATGTGCTTTACATTATACCTACAACTATCTTTCATAAGTAAATACAATCATAAACAGTGTGCAATATCTGCTAATACATAATAAGAAAGAACAGGGAATATGGATGGTATGTATTGCCTAATGTATGCACCATTTACGAGTGCTCCCGTGCATTAAACGCTACAAAACCGCAGTTTGTACTGAGCTTGGCACCAGTTATGTTGTAACGATGAACTGGGCACCAGTTATTTTGCAAAAAAAATCATAAACGCACATGAAATTGTCATTTATGCATTAAAGGTCAACACAGAAAAATGAAAATTATCTGCCATTTGGGACACGGCAAAGTTATAGACGACGTCACTGTTATGCCGTCAGACGCAATTGTGGATCATAGTGCTGGGCTAATTAGGACATCTCTCATTCAAATGGTAGATACCTCTAATTCGAAGTAAACGTCGCAAATCCCTAATTTAAAGGAATCTATAAATTGTGTTCAGGATATCTCTAAATCCAATTACAGATACCCTTATTTCCTGATTAGCAATTGAAGATAATCCAGGCCCCAACTCAAAGGGGTGGGGCAAGGGGGGAGAACCGCCCTTGAAATTTTTTCGCCACCAGAAAGTTTTCAAGTTGCCATTGACTTAATACAATTTTACACATTTAGCTTCCCGAACAATTCCCCCCCCCCCCGGAAACCATTTTGCCCCCTTCAGTACCTTGTCTAGCTACGGGCCCGAGATAATCACATAAATTTTAGATATTTAAGGAATCTAAGACATTCATAAGTATACGAGACTACTTCCAACGAGGGAGGGGGCTGCAGCACTTTTGCTCGAAATTTTGCATGTTTCGCAGAGACTAGCATATATTTTGGTCGAAAAAAGAAAATTTTGTGGCAGAAATTGGTGCAACCACAACCCCCTCCCCCGCCCAGTATGCCTCAATAGACAGGCCTATCTGATCTCTAAGTTTTTTAAATGAATTAAAGATATCTTATATGTTAAAATAGACTCATAAAAAACTGAAGAATGCGTACTAAAAGTTATATTTGTAATATTTGAAGATGTCTTTAATCATTTGAAGTATGTTTTATTCTATTAAAGTCATTCTTAATTAATTGAAGACTAATAAAATTATGTGAAGATAAATTCAGTTATGAGGTACGTTTAATATTCGAATAAAACCCAAACAGTTTTCCATAGAGTAATATACCAATACATCGAAATAACTTTTGTATTATAGGCGTAGTAATAGCGATTCCGTAATATCAGAGTTCTCCCCTGAGCAGTGAGATAACCGTAACCAACGGATAAGTTGATTTACCAACCCCCACCCCCCTCCCAAAACGGCTAAGACGTATAAAAGATGAACATAAAAGAAGGCGTAAGGACAGTTTCCACTTAAATCGCACATAGTCACTCCTACAATATTACAATTCTTTCAATTTGCCTGAAAATCCAGAAAGCGGTTAACAGTCAGTGTTTTTACTTGCCATACCGCCGGATTCTATTGCAAATTAGCGATTATACTTATGCGTGTTGGGAGTCAGTTAAGAATATGATAATTTTGGATTGGAAAAAATCGATTAAAAGGTGCGTTCACACCAAAACCGAAATCTGCTGCGTTTTGCGAAGGACGCGAATTTTTTCCCAGGACGAATAGGGGCAAATTTATTTCAATGAAAATATAGAAAATACCCTCATTCATTTTGAGATAACAAATTTCGCGTCCTGCCCGCAAAACGCTGCAGATTTCGGTTTTGGTGTGAACGCACCTTAAGCCTCTTTTGATATTTTGATAAGACAACCGCACACTCTGACCAGGGAGATGTGCCCTGCTCTGACATCGGGGAAACAGAAACAACAATTCCGATGTGACTATTGAGGATAACCACAAAATTATATTTTCAGTGTTAATATTACGACCTCCGAATACGAGGTCGAGAAAAATTGCATCTGCCGACGATATTTCACGTCGCCAGTGCGGGGTATTGGGATAAGTTTTCAATAAGCAATAATCGCGTCTCGGGTAAACCTCATTGACTACGATATCGCCTCTGCGCAAAGATAGTTGGAAGAAAGCGGGGAAAAAATGTCAGGTATTTGTACCTGAAATAATGTCGTGGTGAAATTCAAATTAAGACACTGAGAAAAATTGTTGTGTCTACTCTGATAGCTACAAGGGATTGCGCAGGTTCAAAAGAACAGGGAAAAAATTCAAATATAGCTTCGGACTTTGGAATGTATATTCTTTATATTAAGTAATTTGTAAATGTTAAAAAGCCCACAAAATTTTATGGATTTATTGCTAGTATATAGCTCAGCATAGTAATTAATGAGTCTTTGAATATGCAACGCAGAGGTCACAGAAGAAATATGCATGGAACATTCTCAAACCCCTACATTTTCTCACTCGAAAGTTGTTTTAAAATGGTATTTTACACTCTGTAAATGTTAAGTCCGACGATTCACTCATCAAAACAGGGGAATTGACGAATAAATATGTAAATTAGTACTTAGTATGTAAATAAATGATATGCAAATAGCTGCGTCTGTCAACAAAAGTAATACATGTTAGTGCGTCAGCAGTTTTGCCTTTTGTATGTAACATCTTGCTATGGTAGATGACTTTGTGCACTTCTTTCACTTTCAGATAGCTTCTCGGTCTTTGGCTAAGATCATGTATAGTATCTGTCGTTTTCAGCCAGTCAAGAACAGGACCACGCATGACAGACCTGATGTAGAGGTCTGAGGGTCCAGAGATTGGTCAGTTAAGTTTGTATCCTTTTGGTGACGTAGCTCCTTTAGGGAGCAGAACTCTTTCGGAAGTAATGTTTGGTTTCGCGCCCCTAGCTCTTCGTCAGAGAATCGAGGGGACTTTGGAAATGTTC
This sequence comes from Holothuria glaberrima, assembly GCA_009936505.3. Taxonomy (NCBI): domain Eukaryota; kingdom Metazoa; phylum Echinodermata; class Holothuroidea; order Aspidochirotida; family Holothuriidae; genus Holothuria; species Holothuria glaberrima. Next base: position 2,387 of record WURT03085438.1, on the reverse strand, counting down.
TTATTTCCAAGTTTTCAGGATGTAGAGGCCTGAGAGTCCAGGGGTTGGTAAGTTAAGTTTGTTGTCCTCACGGAGACGCATTTTGTTTTTTCGATGACGTAGCTTCTTTGGGGAGCAGAACTCCTTTGGGAGTAATTTTTGGTTTCGCCCCTTGACTCTTCGCCAGAGAGTCGGGGGGGGGGACTTTAGGGAAAAAGCACTTCTTCCACTTTCAGATATTTAAATAAACACAGTGGCGCCGGCACGGGGCATGGGGACGTGCCCAAATCGATTCCTGAAAAAAATCTGAAAATTTTAAAATGATCTCAAAGGTGTTTAAGCTGTAAATTTCTGTAGAGGGTAGGGTGAGATGTGTTTTCGACCGACTGATGGATCTATCGTAATCGTTTTCTATTGCAAATGTTCCTCAAACTATCAGGATTTTCTTAAATCCTATTAACTATCAAAATTTCGCACGCTCCGGTCGCTCCAACCTTACCCAATGTTGTTCTTTTTATCAATATCTTCCGGTAGCAAATTCCGGAGAAGCACATCAGCAAAAGTTGAAAGCTGTTTACGAGTTACCAGGTACAGACTGGCTTTTTGAGTGGCACGTAAGGTTTTTGGGGCAATTGAAAGTGTTTCGACGCAGAGCCTGAATGCAGGTTTTACCATGGATATCTTATTTAACCAAAATTACGGCGAGCTTCTCCTGTATTCGTCACGGTTTGCATTACATCTCATGACCATTATTAAGGTAATAATACATTTGACGTCATCTCCTCCTTTTAGGTCCGGCCAAGATCAAACTTGGTGGGTAGGTGCCCAACCATGAAGACTTGTTCATGCGTAATTCTGACGCCATGGGTCAAAGGTCAGAGGTCAGATTAGCTAAACTTAGTTTTTTGCCTTTTTTGGCTATCAGTATAAAAAAGTTCTTAAACTGCATGATAGAGAATGATATGGGCAAGTTTTAAAATAGTGCCTTTTTGCTTGATTTCTTGAGGTCAATGATGAGCGTAAGAGACCTTGAGTGATGAACATGCTACGGGCTAAAATCCTTGATCCATTCAGGCAAAATGAGGCACCTAAAATGATAAATTATGCACCTTACAATAAACCTTATGCATATAACGTCACAGAACAAACACGCCCTCTAATCGAGGCAAGTGCGTATCATTGGGTGCGTTTTTGTCGACTGTTAGTAGGCGTGGCCTAGTTCTAACAGAACTAACAACCAGTTGAGACTGTTAGTTCTGTTAGATGATTACCATGACGAATGCGTCATTCGGTTGACGTCATAATAGACCTTTCAATCAAAAACTAACACTAACAGTTGACAAAAACGCACCCATGGTAACTTACACCAACAAAGGCAGATAGCTGATTTATGCACCGGGGGATACGCGCGTAAGTCTACCACACGCACGTGCAAAATCTACGATGTGCCCTACATCGTTTGCCTCCAAACTGACGTCGCGTGACGTCAATGCATAAGGTCTATAAGGTTTAGGTTTAACATTTCAGGACCAGACCGCCACTGGCGCTCATTATGGACTCTATTCCTATTAAAATCGTTGATGATGTTTACCCTCTCTTTTTTACTATAGTGCTCAAAGGGTAACGAGCCAGTCATGTACTAATCGCTCTTGGCCAACTGATGGCCCGCTTTGATACTGTTAAACTAAAATTGTCAATGGAAAAGGAGGGACAGAGAGCTCAAGAAGTAAAATGTACCTTAGTTGTCTTCAAAGAGAAAACGGCTTGGTCCTGCTTTCATAAACTTTAACTTCATCTCGGTTTACGATTATGCACATGGATACACAGGGGCGTAGCGAAGGTGTAATCTTTGGGGTGGGTGGGGGTGTAGAGATTGTTTTGCCGACAGATCTGTTATTATTTTTTTAATGCGTAGCGCGAAAACGAACGCGAAGCGCGAGCTTTAACTGGTGGGGTCCAGGGTCACGCCTTAGAGCCCCTGGTGGCGCCCAGGGGCAAATCCCCTGGAAGCTCTGAGGTTGTAGCATATCTCTGGGTGAATGAATATATTTTGGTTCATACTGCATCATCAAATGCAAAGATTCCCAATAATTTTAATGTATAAGGCTATTCCTCTCGTCAGGCCACTATGGTTTTAAGCGGTTAGGGTCAGGGGCTCGTCTTAGGGACCCTGGTGGGGGTCCAGTGGGAGAAGCCCCCGGAAGCTCTGAGGTTTTAGCATATCTCTGGGTAAAAAAATAATTCACAGGATAGGTATATTTTGATTCATAATACATTATCCACTGCAACGATTCCTAATATTTTTAATGTGTTAGGCTATTTCCCCCGTCATGCCAGTATACTTTAGGAGCTGAACCTGAATTTAAACACTATGCGTCCAGCATTTGAACACTATGCGTCCAGCATTT
>WURT03085437.1:0-31389 GCA_009936505.3 Holothuria glaberrima | reverse complement strand
ATATATATATGATTCAAATGCAAGAACTTGAAACTACATATTCGCTTTACAACGCTGTTTCATAAGGGCTGTGTTGGCCCTCACTCATCAGAAGCTTAATGCAGAATGGACTATACACTTGTACCAAATCATTGTGAGTGCAGAAAGGATTACACTACAGCAACTTGAAGAGTCAACAATTGGTCCCTTAAGCCCACTTTTCGTAGTAAATACAGGCACAGAAAGTTGACTAGAGTCAAAATGTATGTATCATACTTCTTGCATTAGGCCCATTGATGATGCGGCTTCATATGTTACTGTTAGCACGTTGATTGAATGCATGCCATCAATGAGATTCGCAAGTTAGTGGATAGTTTTTTGTTAACTTTTCACTCTCTTGATAACATAGAGTGTAATTTTGTTTTGAAAGACCTGATATATATATATATATATTTACATATATTTATATATAGATATATATATATACATATATTATATATATATATATATATATTTCATTTAAGGGTCAGATTTTTAAAGCAAATAATCAGTTCATAACAGTGCATTGAATTTTGGGATAACTTTGATGTCACAGATACAGACTTATTGGATATTCTTTGATTTTTTAATAGTCCTAACTCACTTGAATAAATTTCGCAGACAACTAAAATTTTGAAACTTTCCCTCTCACAAAATCTTTAGGTTAATCGAAAATTAATATTATTCAATGATTAATGGTGTCGAGTTAACTTTCAAGGTTAAATGAAATACCTCATTTTAAAAGCAATCTTACAGAGCTGTCATGCAGATACTGAGATATTATGTGACTTTCGAGACTTTCTCCAGTAAAATATTTAGATGTTGACATCCGAGATCTCTTTATCTCAATATTTTTGCGCAAAATACCGAAATATTACATTACAGGATCACAATATATTATATTATATATTTTTGTGCAAAATATAGAAATATTACATTACAGGATCACAATATGTAATATTATATATATAATATCTCGGATGTCAACATCTATATATTTTACTGAAAACAAGTCGAGAAAGTCATAATAGCTCCGTACAGTCTAAAGGTATAACATGCCATTTTCTAATCTTGAAGCAATTTGGACTCAGTGTGTGACATGAAAAACATGAGAAGTTAACGCGCTACTGGTGTATGGACTGAAAGGTAAGTGGTGAAAAAAATATTTGAAATCCTCTGAAATAGTCACTGAAATATACCCTCAATCTAATTGGACTCGAAATGACATAATATTCAAATATATTAAGTAATTCCTTTCTGTCTCCTTGTAGACCAGCTACGTCAGGAAGTTTGTATGTGTGGAAAAGTTTTAAGTGCTGTTTTTTGGTAAAACTTGCTAAGCACAGTCGTTTGAATTATTACCAATCAACACAACGATGTTATGTTTTCGTTTTGTCCCCTATTTTGAACAAATTATATTCAAACATTGATAGGAAAAAATTATCGCTAATTTATCTGTCTTCAAAGCAGTGGCGTAGCCAGACTTTCTTTGTTCGGGGTGCAAGGCATTTCTTAAGGGAGGGGGGGGGGCAACCAAAATATGTTTCTCCCGACGCTTTGTATGCACTTACTGTGTTGAAGCCATTCAGTGCAGCGTGCAGTAGTATGTACAATTTGCATTGTACACGACTATAGCACGTATATGTTGATACTGCATGTATGCGCTCACGCTATGCTTCACTACGACGGTAGCAAACAGAGTTAGGACCAAGCAGGGTTAAGATTAGGTTTAGGGTTAGGGTTAGGGTTTTATCCAATCAGAGTTAGGCCCTTAATATACAACATGCAAGTGCATGTCTCAAAGCGTTCAAATGCTCCCATATGTAAGCGTACAAATTTTCCTAACTTATTGTGCCACCATCACCCTCGCTTTGACCAATAAGACCAGATCACCACCATCCCTTGGTATTGTTTTCAGTTAAGGTCGTACCTGTTAACTGGCAGAATTGAGTAATTGCCAAGTTGATTATACAAATTTGTCAAAGTTAGCATGTGTTGTAAATATATTTTTTTCTTTTAAAGAAAACTCTGTTTTTCCTCTTTTAAAACATCGCTTGAAATTATTGGGAGAGGGGGAAGAACACGCTACAAAAAATCTGGAGCAATGCCCCTGCCCTCCCCCCCCCCCCATGGCTGCGCCACCGCTGCAAAGTGATCGACGTTGAGACAGATTTCAAGTTTTGAAGTCTGTACGATAAGACACGAAAATAAGTACATGCGAGTAAACATTTCGTCTTCATGTACTATAGGCATAAAGATTATTGAACAGGAATGTAAGAAGTGTTACCAGACATAGCGCAAGATCAACCATGGTCAGTAGGTAAAGCAAAGTACCACAGAAACTGACATTATCAGTTATAAAACTATTTGTTTAGGCCCTATTTTTGAAAATATTTCCTCCCGTTATACCGCTAATTTTTACACAGTGTCTCTGTTCTTAATCTTGAAAGAATTACCTCTCTTAATCTTACACAGGGGAGCAGTCAGCTTTTTTGTGTGTGGGCATAGTTGTCTCATCGTCCCCATTCTTGATCGCCGTGCTGGAGGAGTGGTGTAAGGGGAGGGTGATTTTCTTTTTTGAAGGGCTATATTGTGATCTTTCTTATACTAGATTCTAGTGTTCTCCGCAGTGGGTTTTAATACAGTATCCAAGGCCTAATCTGTTAAAAAAAGAAAAAAAGAGAAAAAACAAGATCAAGAACACTGTTTTCAGAAGCTATGACTATAATCAATATCCAAGGTTTTAATTGACTGGTCTGTTGGCTAATGCCAATGTGTCCTGTAGAAATGAAACATGTCGTCTGTTTCGCTGCGGATTCCATCGTCATGACTCATCCCTGAGCCGCACTCTCGTATTTTTTTTGGGGGGGGGGGGGACTACGTTTCGGACGCATATATGGCCAATCGAAACCTCAAATCAACGATGATTTCACACCGTACAGAATACTGTTTCAATTGTTTTGTGGAATCTGTTTCGTTCTAGTGTTCAATATCATAAAAAAGATCACACTTGTGAAATCAATATGTCCCAGTTAACCTCCTCCCTAGTAACCTCCCTCACTCCGAAACACCAACTTCCCATCCCTCTCTCCTCTCGTCTCTTTTTCTTTCTTTCTTTTTTTTTTTTTTGCTCTGATTCATCATTTTTTCAACCTCGCCCATCGCGTCAGAAAAATTTCTGTGGGGGCCCTCTGCCCCCGCTGGCTACGCTACTGGTATAACAGTTACCTTAACATCCTCTTTCCCGTTTGCTTTTAGTATTGCAATCCAGCGTGTTTAGATGTTAAAGTAAATCAATGCCATCCTCACCGATTCTTCATGGTCTTTTAAGACAAATTAAATTACTGGTACCATTTATTCAAGTGTAAAAACTCGTGTTTTTTTTTCTTTGAGATGGTTTGTTCGTATTACAGATGTAATACAGATTTTGTCAAATAAGTTAATATGAATTTTGTCTTATTTCATATCTGAATTTCTATCTTTATGCAGTGACTGTTATTTCTGTGTTACCCTTTGTTGCAATATTTTCTTATACACGTGGCTCAGTGTTCCCTAACCATCGTTGCAAAATTTTCGAAAAGGAAATGTCAAAAGCTGAGAGTGTGTGTTTACAAGAGTCAGACAATTTTTTACCAGCTTTATTAAAAGGGTACCCTAAACTTAGGCAATGTTTAAGTAGCATGGTCATATGTAATATTGGACACTAAACGTTGTTTTGTTAATGTCTTTGTAATCTCCTCATTCACATTAAAAAGTTATAAACAGGAAGAAGTCTAGTTCGTCTTTTTGAATATTACATAAATTATGCTTCAGTGGAACAGAAGTAAAGGATGTTATAGCCGATGAAACATAGGCTCTTATTTATTCCCCATATTCTGCGTGTAATAAGTTTTGAATGATGACGTATCTTGTCAATGTAAAATCGGACGTACCGTCATTAAGGTGCTTCTTGAAATGGGATTTGGAGGATTCTCAAACTCCATTGAAGGGTTAGTTTCTGAAGAAAGCTCTATATTTCTCGACAAGATGGATTTCCCTCCCACTTTTTATTCATAGGGCCGGTGATATTTGCCCTGTATTTAACAAACATAGCACTGAAAAAAAGGGGTAAAGATTTTTCACACCATATACCCCACAGGAAAAGTAAACTAAATGAATACGATTTTTTGGGTCCCGAGTTAGTGAAAATACTATTGGAATGTACAGTACAAAAAATTTTGCACGTTTTAACAATTCCCCCTCTTCAAGGGAAACGTTTATTGACCTGCTGCACTCCAAGCTAAAACACTGCATTTCATCACCAGGCTAGGCTTTGATAATATGGACGGATGCAAATAATGACCTCAAAATGGTCATAATGTACTTTTGTGCCCAATAAAATTAAGGAATACTGACACCTATCTCACAGTTTCTCAACAAAAAAGCAGAAAAAAAAAATACATTATACCGAACGTAATATATTTCGATTTTCTGACCCGGCCGATACTAACAGGAAAATTAACCTTGAAAGATTCATTACTGCCTAATACGACTTTGAAAGAAGAATGTATATGGCATTGCGTTGTAATTTTTGAGGGATCTCGTTCTCGGTGTGCGCCACAGTCGCGGAATTGACGACACGGGTCATTACCAAACTGCAGCTGAAAAGTCCTTTTAACAAGGTCGTTCCATCCCCTATCGTACGGGCAACGTTTAAAATTTAAAAGGCCGAGAGTTATACGTCACGTGTCGGTGATAAAGTTTATGCCAGATTCCCTAGTGATGGTTATTGTCCTCAAATAGCTTCTTCAATTAAACTGAAACTGAAACAAAAGCTCCGTTGCATAGACATCAGGCAGGAATGTCCTTAGTTATTGTTCTCCTTGGGCTAAAGTCCTCAGTGTGCTCTTGGGTTTTCCTCGAAATAATTAGGACTTTTCAAGCTTCATATTGTGTAAGCAAGATTATGATTAGCTATTTTATTGCTTTCAAAAGCTTCTGACCCGGTTGAATTTATTTAGGCTACCAATACTCCGCTTGATATTTTAGTAAAACATAAATAGAGTAGTGTCGTCATATCTGTAGGGCATCTCATCGATGAGCTGAGATCACTGGAGCAACTTTGGTAAATATTGCCCTCGGGAAAAGAGGGCTCTGTTGCAAGTGACCAAGTAGACATAGCTAAAGGTAATTGTTTTGCCCGTGACAAAACAGCTGCAGCAGTAGACATGAATACATTTAAACTGGTAGGACAAAATCATAAGAGAGAGCCACCACCTTTGTGGTTTACCAAGAAAAAGCGCCTAATATGTGCTGATGTGTTTCCCATACCAGACACGTAGCTAAAGTTTTATAAGGAGACATATAAATGTTGAAGACTAAAAGGGCCTAAAAAGCGTTGGAAAGAGCTAAGCTTACCCCTCAACAGCATGGAACAAGAGAGCCGGCCTCGGACCCAATAGTGGGGTCTATGTGCAACGCTTATATGAGGGTCCAAAGTGCAACTTTGACAAGTCTGACAACGAGACTGATGCACTCTTGCTTTCAAGAAACTTCCTGAAGCAACTTTCGAAGCATCAACCATATAAGCACAACTACAAACTATTTTCGTCACAACTCAGACACTGCGTGGGACAAAAAGGGAAGATGTGAGTGACACCAGTGGTGGCCTGTAAAATTGTGTAAAAGTGGGCGACTGGTGTAAAAAATCTGGTCACCTCCATTGTGGCAAAAGTGGGTAATTATTGTGACAAAAGAAGTTGGTGTGACGAAAGCAGTTGCCACACGAAGGCCCAATCTTTCAAACTGCTATACCCTGGTCAGCCCCAGCGTTGATTTCTAACCACTTAAAAAGGCGTTGACTGTACAGAATTAGTATCGAACTCTCTTTGTCTCTCAAAGCACTTGATAGCGCAGATGCAGTAGTGCATGTTATGTAATATTACGATTTATGAGCCTTCGTAATAACTTAGGTAAGGAAATATCAGTTATTGGGATTCTTTTTAGTCCCATTAACAAACCGCGTCAGCTGAAACATTATCTGCGATAGTTGACTCATACGTAATTCTGTACGGATAGGGCTTCATTATGCAGAGCCATACCCAAAAAAAGGTACTGAATAAAGTGAACGAAGTTCCACGGGGACAATTATTTTTACGGCACAAAATATTCTTAAATGAAATCTGAGGCATAGGATTAGTTTTTTCTTTATTTTTCAAAGGGACGAAATTTTTAAAGGGACATCTCTACCTCCCTTCTCCCACATACTTAGCAATGAGCCTGCATTGTTGATGTGAATGAAATAAATCTTGGCTTTCCGATGTGGAACTCCGTCGATTGCCGTCTTCTCTTCTTTTCGTGCTTTTAAAATTTCCACCAGGAAAGATCGTTCTTTTTAAGCTAAACACATTATTCACTATTCACTTGTCTGCATTGAGCGTAATGGCACTGATTTAAGGCATTGAAATGAAAGTTTAATGATGTTCTTTTATTCTAGTAGCTCATTATACAATGAAAGAACTTTTCCTTACCCTTGATGGTCTGCATAACAAATACACAACGAGCAAAGTAAACTTGTCAAAACTGGTCCTCTTAATAATTATCTCGTCACAGTTCATGGAATGTGTTTAATAGATTTGATCACCTTACAGCCTTAATGTGACTCTGTGTGTGTGTACCTGAGTGCCTGAGTGTTTTGTAGGTGGGAGCCAACATAAGTATCAGTTACTCCTTCTTAACAGAAAATATTATCCACTAGGTACCTGAAAATAGAACCTGTATATGCGTTAATCATGATATCATAAGTTGAGGGTCAGTTCTCAATGGAACCTACTGCCATTTTGCTTGAGGCACTGGAGGCAAGAGTTGACCAATACAACCCAATCTTGTCGGACCTGCTGGAAAAGCATGCACCACTCAAAGTACGTACCCCCAGGATGCGTCTTAAAGCTCCATGGTATTCTGATGCTATAATCACAGCTAAGCAGGTCTGTCGGAAAACTGAAAGGAAATGGCGCCGTACAAAGCTCACTGTGGAGAGAGTTGCCTTTCATGTAGCCCCTCTGAATTTGGAATCTGTAATTACACATGCGAAATCTGAATACTACAAAGCTCCCATATCTGATGAGAAAAATCTAAAGCGGTTGTTCAATACTATTGATGAGCTTCTTCACCAGAAAATTAAAGCAAAGCCACCTTGTAGCGTCAACTGTGACCTGTCAGACAAGTTCAATGACTACTTTAGAACAAAGGTCGAAACCATTCAGTCATCTCTTGGGGGAGAAAAAATTTAGAGACCCCATTTTTGTCCAACATCATAGCTCAACAGTTTTGCTCCAGCTACAGAGGAAGACGTGCTGAAAACTACCAATGCCTCTCCAACCAAGTCATCTCCTATGGACCCCATAACTTCATGGCTGTTGAAAATGTATGCTACTGAGCGTATCCCTGTGATAACAAGGATTATCAATATGCCACTCTCTGGGGGATATTTTCCTGAGTCTATGAAGTATACTGATGTTCACCCACTCTTAAGGAAGTCAACACTGGATCCCGAGCAATACAAGAACTATCGGCCAGTGTGCAATCAGACATTCCTCTCTAAAATATTGGAACGAATCGTGTCGGCTAGACTCTCCACTCATATGGAAGTGCACACACTCTATGAACCTACACAATCAGTCTATAGAGTGAATCATGGGACAGAGACTGTCTTGACATGGGTAACAAATTACACTCTCTGTGCAAAGGTGTCTACCTCGTTCTACTCACTTATCGGCTGTTTTCCACAATATTCATCATGAAAGACTCATTCGTAGCATTGAAATGAATGTTGGTGTGAATGGTGTTGCACTTCAATGGATACGCACCTACTTATCTGACAGGACGTAAAGTGTTGTAATCAATGGTGTTTCTTCTCGACCAACCTCTATGAAATATGGGGTTCCCCAAGGGTCTGTTATGGGACCAAAACTGTTAACTATTTATTCAGCTATGATAGCGAAAGTCTGCAAAGAACATGACTTAGAAGTTCAGATGTATGCCGATGATACGCAGTTGCAATGCTTTTTGATATGGAAACTGCCTCTGTTGGTGATGGTATCAAGCATCGCATTGAATACTGCATTCAAGATCTGCGGAAATGGATGAAGGGAAACAACTTAAAGCTGAATGATGACAATACTGAGCTACTCGTAGTCACCTCACCACACTTTCAGGGAAGAGTAGTGAACTCTGTGATCACTGTGGGTAGTGACACCGTAAGTTCTTCAAACTCTGCTCGTGATCTTGAAATCATTCTCGATCCAACATTGAGCATGGAGAAGTAAGTGTCCTCTATTTGTAAATCTGCATATTACCACCTGCGTAACATTAATACCATGAGGAACTCCCTGGAAACTAAAACCATGGAAGTACTGCTAAAACAACTGAGACTCTCATCCATGCTTTGGTAGCTTCTTGGCTTGATAGTGGCAATGCTGTTTTAGCTGGTGTTCAAAAAAAAAAAACACGTGATTGCTAAGCTCCAAACTGTCCAAAACAGCGCAGCTACAGTAGAACTGGAGATAAAAAGATATGATCATATTACTCCTGCTCTTCAGTCACTCCACTGGCTTCCAACACAACAGCGCATCAACCACAAAATTCTATTACTGACGAGGAAGGCTCTTCTTGGCCGTGCCCCTGGATATATCTCTGAACGTGTCATTCCATACTCCCGCTCGTTATCTGCGCTCCCAGAATGCTGACCTCTTGGTCGAGCCTCGCTTCGGGTACAAATGTATGGAGGCCGTACCTTTTCCAGATTTGCACCCAGACTATGGAGTTCTCTGCTACACGATTTAAGTAAATGCAGTTCACTTAGTTGTTTCAAGAAACATCTGAAGACGTATCTCTTTCAAAGCGCTTTTGTAGTGCCTACGATTTAAGCGCTATACAAATACTGATTTATGATGATGATGCTTGGTACTCACTATAAGCAATGGAGTAACGAAATACAAGCCAGGGAGCCACAACTGGAAGAAAGGCCGTGGCCGGCCCGACTTAAACCAATTGGTCAGAAAATGAGCCGTAAAACCTCATCTAACTAACTAACTCAAAGGTCTATTTGGTGGAGCGGTGGTTTTAGCTGTATTTGTTAATAAGTATGTTACAAAAAGCTTTTAAACCACAATGTAATGAGGAAGATGAGAATGGTCTTACAGACGGGCTTTTTGGTCAAATGTCAATTGAAGGTCAACCTTTACATTGACTTTAAAATTAGAAAAAAGTTTTTAAGCAATTCTTTTTACATCATGTGTCCGACCAGGCTGGACCTTGGTCTGCTTACAAGCTTAGCATCACAGACATACTCACCCGCTTAAACACACACACACAGACACACGCCACGGACACTTCATAGATGCCTTCTGCCTTCTTTACAGAACCAAAAGGAAAAGAGTATAAATCGTGTATGAGGGTCAATTACTTTAGCTCAACTGTTCAAGTTCATTTCTTGTAACACTTACCTGGAATCATTTTTGATCTCATTTAAGCTTGTTTAAACTTTTTTCTTTTTTGTTATCTCTGTTGCTTGCTTTTACTAACATTGCAATTTTAATACCTTACCATTTAGGAATACCACTGAGGTATTAAAAGTTTCTGGCTTTTTTTGGTTACTTAACCGATCAACAAAAGCTTGAATGTCCTCATTTTACTACGAAAAAATCATTCAGTGAAGCCAAACCAGGCTATGAGAAAGACCTATGACCATGACGTAAAATTCATTCCTAGACCCACCAAACATTTCTTCTTGCAGACAGAAAGCGTCAAAGAAAGTTGCATGTTATAATGTATAATATGCCTTTGTTTGCAACATCTTCTACAATATTGTGTATGTAAAGTTGTGCTCAGATTCAAGTATGTACTAAACGTATTTTATACAAAACACTCCATCACAACGGACAATTTTTCAAAAATTAGTTTTTAAATACCTGTATACATCTACCTTCAAGGTGAAGGACATATGGCGAATGAATATCGACTGACTGGAACGAAGTTTATCAGAAAAATACATACCGAGATGCCATAATCGAACTCACCGATGCACGTATCCAAACGTTGATTAATCATTAATCATTAATTTTGGTCTTAAGAAAAGACAGATCTCTGAGGGATCGATTAGCACTTTCGTCCTTATTATCTCTAACCCAAGTATGTGTGGTGCTGTTCAAGTTTTTTATTGTAGTTTTAAATGAAAATGTAAAAGTAAAAGTGCTTCCATTCAGAGGTTACTTCAAATCAGAACAGTTTTATCGCCTTGACGCAGCATTTGCATACATGTCTGCCTGTGAACAAAAAGTTTCTAAAACTTAATAAGATTTCACTTTAACGTTAGCTGAGATCTCAGTTAAAGATTTTGTCTCTGACATAGTGAACTTACTGAATAGAATGTCAAAAACTTGCAAAGGAGCTTCAACAATTGTCTCTACACTCCTTTTTATATTCTAACTAGTCAGAATAGAAAACCCTGTCACTGCATTACATTTTCGTATTCTATTGTGTTAACTGATTGGAGAATTCTGCTTGGCAGGGCTGGGCTGTGATAATTTATAGACAAACTTTTATATCTCTCTATAGGCGATATATGTTAAGGTAGGTCTACTCAATTTGCTAAACCTTTTTGAAGAGTAACGTTTGTTATATTTGTGGCCTCAGATTGCGCATGTGTTATTGACAACAAAACGCTCCCTGAAAGTTGAAATGTGTGTATTGCTTATACCCTAAGTCAGAGAATGTTTAAGTAAAAAGGGTCCTTGCCATAATGTAAAATATGTTAATTGGTTGCTTTGGAGCATACGTAACCTTTATTTGGAATTTCATTACATTGTAGTAAACGGATGGACAAAGATCCGAGTTAGGGTGCAATTTACGGGAGTTTGTGGTGAAACAAATAAAAGAAGCGAACTTAATTCATCAAGAACTACTCTGTAAAGTCTGGACCAGTTGTCTTACTCGTTGATTGGATATGTGGGAGCAAGTTCATAGACTTAATATTTTAGCTGTAGTCAATATTCATTGGCTTAACTCTGGTGTTTTTTTTTTGACAATGGTGGCTAATTTATTAAAGCTGTAAGCTATAGAAGAACATAGTTAACCTTTCTGTAAGTGGGCTTTGGACTGACATACTCATATATAAACAAATTGCTTAAATCGTTCAGTGATGCAGAAATCATTTTTAACTTGTTCTGTTTGGAACAACTGTTGAATTAGGGTTCGGTATAACACTATGTGTAATAGCTCTAGGGTTAGTAACCGATACCCTTTGATATCATGACAAACATGAGCGATTTGTTTCACTTAGTAACGTTTCCAACAAAATTACAGGTCCCTTCTTCCCTTTTTGAGTATTGTGTTATTGTACCATTAAACTTTTTTGTTCACACTTAATTTGTTACCATGAAAATGATCGCGTGTACCGACCAGTCAATTTAATGTGTTGTTGAAAACTAATCAGTTGAAGCACCCTGCTGTACTAAGCGGTCTGAAAGTGGGCTATTCTAAGCTGGGAATGATAATATATTTACATTGTCAAAAAACTTTCAAATGCTCCACGTATGTTAAAAGTAAGTTATAATATTAAATACTCCACAAGATTATTCCAGTATTTTAGGAAACTCTAACTTTCATACTACAAGGGGGATCAGTTTCTCTCATGTTCAGAGTATTTGGCGTTTGAAACAAAATATCTTTAACAGAGTTGATGTGACTATTGATTTAACAGATCTTAAAAGTGCGTTGCTTTGTGGTACTTATGCCTGCGTTTTAAATCATAATCTCCTATTAGTAAAAATTACGCATTAGCTCTAATGGGCAAAGTTTTTCCCTTCGTTAATATTCTTTAGTATTTTTGACATTATTTTAGATTTTAAGAATACTTTTTTTGCTGAAAACACAAACGACGTTTTTAGGGAAAGACATTGGCTAAGGGTATCTGACTAATTAATTAAGCTTAGTGTGAGTCCTCCATGCCAAGACGATTCCACAGAACCTGTGGACATCCGGTGAGGCCCAACTCGGACAACACCTTTTGTTTACACAGGACAGATAAGCATGGTTGGCTAGAACTGGCAGAACATCTAGCCGTACATATCTCCTCCAGCTTCAATTTTTATCTTTTTCTTGTTTCACTACCATGCCTTACTTTCTTAGTAGTACTAAAGCTAAGTTTTAAACGTAAAAATTGAAGCAATATCGGCTGAAATACTGTAATGAGCTGTTTTCAACAGCTGATGCACTTCCTCCTCATTTCCGCCGTTTCTCAATAAACAACGTTAATCCTTCTGCAGGTGTTTGCTTCCACAAAAAAGGCACTAGGTCGAGGCTCAACTCGGATATCGGCTCTGCCTGTAATTAGGTTCCACGGTAGTTTATTTTAAACATTGACGTTTTTTAGCTGCATAAAAATGCAGAATAATTGAAAATAATCGTTTTACTTACGTAACTCAAGTATTTTAAATCTTAACATTTAAAAATCTGAGAGAAATCAATTAATTACACAAGTAGCATCAAACACAATTTTTTATATGGCAACAAAGTCACTGTTTACGCGAGCAGATGTAAGTCAAAAAGAGTGACACCATGGAGCTACTGCGTATGTCTACTACGTAATAGCTTCATTGTGAGACAGTATCATTTCATACACATCGAACGGGATTGGAATTTTTTAGGACTGTTTCAGAGCTATGACTCTTAAAGACTTGGATTAACGCAATTGGCTTTGTGTCTGGGGAATTTTTTCAGTAACATGTGTTTACCTTGGTAAACTAACGTCATTTTCTGACAACGATGTTTTCGGTCAGGATTGTTTTCCTTTTCAAGTAATTCTTACGTTATTTGTACCAATAGAAAAAAAATTGGTAGTTGCAGTAGGTATGGAAAACACTTTTAAAATTTTAAGTGGTCCGGCCTGCAAACGGGTTGGAGGGATGGTTGCAAGACTTAATAATCACTCTTTGGAACCACAATGTCATGTCCCGTTGCGCTATTAAATGTGTTTGCAAATTATTGCTGCTTGAGTAGAGGCATACTTCAATAGCGTCAAGAATTTGCAATCATGAGGGGCGCGGGGTTTGATTGATCGCTGTCCTTGGGAATGGGTCTGTAATTAAGTGGAGGGATGTCCCCCTCCCCTTTGGAAAATTTGTGCTTTTGGCAGAGAGTTGAGATGCAAAATGGTGCTATATTTGACACATTTTGAAATATATTTATGGTCATCATTTTTCATGAGGGCTAATTGAGGGGAAGAAGAACTGAATCCTGCTGGACCCGCAAGTTTCGCTTTTTTCTTTTTTTTTTTTTTTTTTTGGCTCAACTTTTTTCACTTACGACGGCCAATAGTGGGCGCGCACCTGTTGCGCCCCTGGATTCGCCAGTCCGCCACTATTATGATCATGCAAGAGTGAGAGGGCTTCGGAGAAAGTAAAGGGGCAGTGAAAGGCCCAGTTTGTTTCTTTTTTTTCAGAAACTGACCCCAAATGGCCCTAAACCCGATTGAACCGGAGGGTGATCGCCACATTGCCTCGGCAACTTGTCCTTGAACGCCCAATCCGCCTCTGTTCTGATAATTACAAATCCTGAGTAATGTCATAAATCATTTTGAGGGCAGCTTGAGTTTGGAGGGGTGTGCAGCACAAAGCCTTAGTGACCGTGACCAAGGTGGGGTTAAGGAGATATTTCCAAGCCCGTAGCCAGGTAGCAATGTGGCGCCCTGTACAAGAAACGTGGCCGCTCCCTATTAAATAGTTACCCTTGCCTTAGTGCGTTTTAATATACTAGAACCCCTTATAAATATTTCGCCCCTAAAAACTTTCACGACTCCAATTTTAGTACCTTGTCTCAAGCTACAGGCCTGGATATCAAACAGGTGTAAAAGCAGCGAGCTAGAGGATATGAACCCCTTTTTTTTTAGTTTTAGCACTTCCCCATGACATTTAAGTTTTCCCTCAGTAAATTTCAGTCTTATCCTCCCAGTTTTTCACACAATCAACCGGCCCTACCGTGGGGAAATGAGTAGAGGAGCGTTGCCCGTGCCTTTAAACCGTATTTTACAGAACACTTTTTTCATGTTAGACGACTGCCTTAGCAACAGTAATCTTAGACTAAGATAAATCCCGGCCTGTTTTATATAATGCTTTATATTTTTCTCTCTATTTACTGCGTGAGTTGATATGTAATGACAACTTTTGACGCACCAAACTTAGGAACCTAACAGCCCAACAGATCATAATGCTGGTGAGCTAAACTGGCAACCGTCCGTTCAGATATCGCGCCGTAAATGGGGCTAGGTGTATGGGATGGAATTATGATGTTTCTTGAGAACATTAGTATGGTAATTGCGCAGCTCGCAGCTTGTCGGTTCGTCTTGTCAGCCTTGCCGGGTTATATTCGGAGGTGTAACATGAAGGGTGATTCTCCAAAAAATGCTGTGCAGGAAAGGACCTTACAAGTTGAAGGATAAAAGTAAAAACAGCGTGTTGAGTAGCCTACTGTTTAGAGTTTAGGTTTATTCCAAATCTAAGTCGTCCTATTTAAGGAACAATTGTCAATGATAACCCGCGAAGGTAGGCTAATTCAAAGCAAGTTTAAAATACAACTTGTACCTAACTTTCAGGGGCCTCTGAAAGTTCTTCTCGTGATAACAAAAGCTTGCTTTCAAAAGCAAGCAGCTTATTTATTTTTTTACATCCGTTAGTTTCCTGCTTGAACAAACGAGATAAGTGTAGGGGGAGTAGGCTCAAGAGCTAAACGAGATCTCTTCTTTGATTTCACTGCTATGAAAGTACTACGCCTTGTTAAGGATGATATTGTGGAAAATACTTACGCATTTGACTCGAAGAACCGAAAACCATGAACCATGAAATAGTTACCCTTACGAAGAAGTTAATGTCATGCCACATGTTAACACACGCCATAGCATGTTGCAGGGTACATGAACATGCATAACGAAAAACGTGTGGTCAAGAGAGGCAACATAAGTGGTATTGGAACACTGGACCACGTTTTTTCCCTTCCTGATTGACACACATTAAACTCTTGAGTCAAAATGAGGAGAGATCTGTCAAGGTGACACATGTGGCAAACAGGGCAAGGTGTGAAAAACAAAGATATTGAACGAAATCAATTATTGAGTTTTCTTTACTTGGCAGTTTACCTGTTCACACATTTCCACACATTGCCTCCTTTACCGTAGTTTTTCATATGTAAAGTGTTTTGCTGTTTTCAACACATTATTCCATATCCAACCTGTTCTAGTGCAAATCATTGAAGACACTTTGGAAATGAGTCTTCATTGTTTATTAAAGACACACATTGCCATGTACCATCACAGAAACTCCACCTCTTCATACGCCACCATAATTGTCCAGTTTGACAAAGTGTTTCAGGAACAAAACTTGTAAAACATTTGTGTCACTAGCCAGCTGCTGAGAATTGTGATTGCAAGTGCCAGATTATTTTAAACCGGTAGCGCAGAACATTTTGATCAAACAAACAAGGTACTAATATTTGACCACACCAGCATCCATTGTGTAAATTACTGTATGCCGATATGTATGTCTTCTGCATAGGGCCTGGCAGACTTCCTAGAAGGGCCCCAAAATGTTGAGCTGGTTCGAACATCAGAGGTACCACATGAAGCCAATTACAAATAAATATTTACCTCACACAGTGCACAGTATGACCCATGCAAGACAATTTACCTGCTGCAAAGGGCCCGCCAGACAGCCACGACCATGTCCCATACGTCCAATATCATAGAAATAACCTAGGGAAAATATTGAAAGAACCACTTGAAACCAATTTTTATTTATCTAGTGTATCTTGCAGAGTTCAAAACTAATCGCGCCAGACAAATTGCCTGCTGCCCAGGACCCGGCAGACATCCTAGATGGCCCCAAAAGTTCGGCTGGATCAAACATTGCAGGTACTACATAAAATCAATTGCAAATGAATATTTGCATCACACAGTGTACAGAATTGCCCATGCAAGAAAATATACCTGCTGCAATTGCCCCACCAGACAGCCCCAAGGATGGCCCATATGCCCAATATCAAAGATATAACCTAGGGTAAATATTAAAAGTACAACTTGAAACCAATTTTCACTTATCTAGTGTATCTTGCAGAGTTCAGAAATACCCTAGCCAGACAAATTGTCCGCTTCAAAGGGCCCAACAGACATCCCAGATGGCCTCAAAAGTTGGGCTCGACCAAACACTGGAGGTACCACATGAAACCAATTACATATGAATATTTTCATCACAAAGTGTACAGAATGACCCATGCAAGACAATTTAACTGCTACAAAAGGCTTACCAGAGGCCTAAGGCTGGCCCATAGACCCAGTAAGATAGAAACAACCTTTGATACCCCTTTATGTACATATTTCTCTTGCCAGACGAATTGTCTACTGCAAATGACCACCAGACCTCACAAAAGGGCCCCAAATCAGACGATTCAAGTAGTGCATAAAAACAAATTTCGAATGAATAAATAACTTTACACAGAATGAATTATGCAAGTTAACCCATACCCTGCATGACGCCCACCAGATGGATCAGACTGAATCAAACATGGACAGTACCCAATGCCACATCACATGCAACATAGAAATGAAGTGAGCTTATTCCATCTGATTTTATTAGTATATCACGGACAGAGAAATTCATTTTACTCCTCATAGATGCAAGTCACATTAGACCTACATGATTAACATGAATCGAAAACTGAATGAATAACTTGAAATCAATTTATCATAGATATGTAACTCTGTCGGTAAATTTTTTTTTTCGAACTTCAGTCCACGATTGAAAAGTTTTAACTTGTTGCCAATATGTCTGTATCACTGTCCGAGTCAGCGCTCCAAGGCGGTTCGAAACTCGAGCCCTTGGCATCCTCGAATACAATACCTGCATCTGGTATGTTGCACTTAAGATCTTCCACGCTGTCTTCATCTTCTTCCTCTTCTTGGAAAAGATCGTGTGGGACGGCTGCTCAAACGAACCATTCAGAGACAAAGTAACCATTCTTTTCTTTCCACACAATGTTTAGCGGATCTAAACCATGTTCTAGATGTGGTGAATCAGCACTTCCTAACAGAAAACTAATGAAGTGGCCCCTTTAGTAATGTGTTGTGAACAGTTTTTGCACGAGGTGGAAGCAGCGCACAGTCAACCTTCCTCATACTGATTACCATGTTTTCCTGAAATAACACATGTTTAGATTATAAATCAATTTACAAATGGGAAGGCAGGGTGGGGGTAATGTTCATCACGATTTGGTAAAGGATGATACCTCTACCTCCCTATTGTTTTAAAATTTTGAATATTTTCTCTCTCCACCAAGCACATTGGTCATGGAGCAAAACAGCCTTATATTAATCATTGGGATGGCGTCCTCTGTTTACCTTTGCTTCTGTAACGTTCACATGTTCCTATTATAACAATTTCAAATCTCAAAGCTTCCTATTTACGAAGGACTGCACAATTTTTGTAATTGTACGATGCTATCTAGTACAGCCATGTTTATGGGTGGTTATGTTCACATTGGTTAACATATTATACAGCAATAACTGCACCCTTAATGGAATGTTTACATGATATAAAAGTTACCTTGATCCTTAGTGGCATGTATGCTAAGAATTGAGCAACGGTTTTGTGTACCTTTCTCATTGCGACAGAAAAGTATGTGTATATCGTTCAGTATCAACGGTTGCTTGGTGTCATGTGGTAGATACAAGCATGATGTTCAATCCAATCCATTTTGGGAATCATAACAGGGGGCCTTAGTGCAACTTAAGCAGCATAAGAATATTTCTGACAGGAGATGATGCCTTCAATGAAATTCGAAGACACAATTTGATCATTAGCATTAACTTCCTTTAAAGTACTATTCCACTGGTTCTCACATTGAATTGTTACTGCTACCGCATTCTGTACCACCTATTGCAGTACAAAAACATTCCACTAATCAAACAGTAGTCACCGTAGAATTTTTATTACTCCTATGTGACTACAGTCAATAAACTATTTGAAATGTTACATGGCTACAGACTCTCAAATTACCCCCAGAGTGACTGAGAACCATCACCTAACCTGTCTTCTCTAGCTTTAATGGAACATATCTTAATAAAACTTACCTATGTGAGGTGAAAGGCGTTTCCAAAGCTTATCAAGTATGCCTAGTTCAGTTCTGGTTGTGAGCAAGTGTTTATCATTCACCACTGAGGCTAGTACACCAGCATCTCAAGGACTCCCCCAGACAGTTGATAAATGGATTGTTTGTGTAGCCAATAATTTGTGGGTAGTGACGTATGATACTACAGTATGAGGGGTCTACCCGATATTCACATTTTTTTTATTCATAATGGTCAATGTTCATATAGTTTATTATTTATAAGGGTTGTTATTCATAATGATCGTAAAAAAGGTTCGTTGTTCATAAGGTTCATTATTCATAATATAAAAGGGGGTTCGTTATTCATAAGTGGAAAAGGGGTTCCATATTCATAATAGGAAAACGGGTTTCAATGTTAATAATAAGGGAAATAGGTGTTTTCCAGCTTTAAAAGCTTCCTCTATCTCATGGTAGGGGACAACCTTAACCATCTTACAGGGATGATAGAGCAACATAGGACAACATGTTGTCGGCGTTTGTACGTGGTCTATTTAGATTGGCTGTAAGTTGGCCTTTCAAAGAGACTTAGTCGATTTTGAGGGGATAATGAATAGCAAAGTTCTCTATTATGAACAACGAAGTCTTTTTCCGATTATAAATAGCGAACCTTATATTCAATTAGAATAGCAGACCTTATATTCAGTTATGAGTATTGAACCTTTTCCTGAATTATGAATAACGAACCCTTTTTCATTATAAATAATGAACCCTTTTTTATTATGAACATTGAACCTTATCCTTGATTATGAACAACGAACCTCATTATCGATTATGAATAGCGAACCTTATGAATAATGAACCTTTTTATCATTTAAATTTATGAATAACGAACCTTATGACAATGAACCTTATGAATAAAAAAGCTTCTGAACACCCGGCTGTCCCCGTATGAAGTGGTGATGAAGTATTTCTTGGGTATTTATCCTAATTCAAATCTAATGATATAAGGATCACACTTTGGGGCCATCTAGCAAGCCCTGTGAAGGGGATAATTTGTCTTGCAGGTGACATTATAAAATCTCTAGGTTGTAACTATCTATTCAAAATTGGTTTCATTGTATCATGCGTGTTTGATCCACTCCAAATGCGAGGCTTGAACTCTGAAGGATCCACTAGATAATTAAAATTGGTTTCAAGTGGTACTTTCAACATTTTCCTTAGGTTATTTCTATGAAATTGGCCATATAGGCCATGCTTGGGGGCTGTCAGGCGGGCCCTTTGCAGCAGGTAAATTTTGTCTTGCATGTGCCATTCTGTACACTGTGTGATTCAAATATTTATTTGTTATTCTTTTCATGTGGTACCTCCAATGTTTGAACCAGTCCAGCATTTTGAGGTCCTTCTAGGATATCTGCCAGGCTCTATGTAGCAGACAATTTGTCTGGCGAGAGTATTTCTGAACTCTGCAGGTTATACTAGATACTGAAGAATTTTTTTCAAGTGGTATTTTCAATATTTACCCTATGTCGTTTGTACGATATTGTGCCCATGGGTCATGACTTGAGGGCTGTCTGGCGGGCCCTTTTCAGCAGGTAAATTGTCTTGCATTGGCCATTCTATACACTGTGTGATGTAAATATTTATTTGCGATTGGTTTCAAGTGGTACCTTCAATGTTTGATCCAGCCCAACTTTTTCGGGCCCATCTGGGATGTCTACCGGGCCCTGTGTAGCAGGCAATTTGTCTGGCAAGGGCAATTCTGTACTCTGAAGGATACTCTAGGTAATTAAAAATTGGTTTCAAGTGGTACTTTTAATACTTACCCCAGGTTATTTCTATGATATTGGGAGTATGAGCCATACTTGAGGGCTATCTGGCAGGAGCTTTGCAGCAGGTAAATTGTCTTGCATTGGCCATTCTGTACACTGTGTGCTGCAAATATTTATTTTAATTAGTTTTATGTGGTACCTCTAATGTTTGAACCACCCCAATATTTAGGGCCCTTCTATGACGTCTGCCGGGCCCTATGCAGCAGGTAATTTGTCTGGCGGGGCCATTTTATATTCTGTGCAATGAACGTATTCACTTTAAATTGGTTTCCGTTGGTACCTGCAATATTTGATCAAATGAATTTTTGGCCTTTTTATGAGGTCCACAGGAGCCACATGCAGCAAGGGGTGTCTGGCAGACATCTATATCTGTATACAATAATTCACACAATGGATGCTGGTGTGGTAAAATATTGGTACCTTGCTCGTTTGATCAAAATGCTCTGGGCCGCTTTACTGTTTGCCTCTTCTCTTGGCAAGTTCCGAATCTAATCCTTTGGTAAGAAATATCGGCTTACAAAAGTATTTCGCACTTTGTCAACCTGATATGTATGCCGGCAAACTTTTATCTGGAAATATGGTAATTTGACGTGTAAAAAGTGAAATTAAAGAAGTGAAGTAGAAATTCAAGTGGTTTGGCTTTTCTCAATAGAAAAATATGCCAAATGAGGCAATCAAGGGAAAGGAGGACGTTTAAAACAAAAGGACATCTCTTATAAGCTATTATCTGACCTACAAATAAATTCAAATGAAATATTGAAAAACAACGAGGTCTAAAGGATATGTGATGAGATATTTTTCATTTTCTATTATAGGGACCGTTTCAAATATCACTTGGATTTCCATAACTTCCAAGCTCTTTGTCATCACAACGAATATCTCTACCGCACAATTACGAATGTTTGGAAAATGTTTCAAGACAGCATTGATTGTATATTCCTCATTGATAATTGATATTGAACGTAAGTAAAAAAGAAACAGTTATCTCACATTCACTTATTAGTAGCATAAGCTTTACCTACATTATTTTTGCAATCAACTCTAAAATATTATGTGTTGTAAAACTGAATTCTTCGTTGAGTTGTTTTGTATAAATGTCATTAATTCAGTCTTCATATTCATAGAGCTAATGTATAAAAGCAACTCTGTGTAATGACATTGTCATTTGGAAAATACAATACTTATTCAAAACGACTCCTTGTTCTTTTAGCAATATGGCATATCAATATCCATGTGAAATGTAATATAATATAATATGTTTGTGAAATATAAAATTAACGTGCAATGCAAGATTTATGTAAAATGCCATGTGTATGTAAAATTCCATAAAAGACGATAATCAATTGATGCTTTCCAGCAAGACAGTTATAATGGAATCATTTATTACTACTTTAGTCAACCATTTTTGCTGTCGTTCAAGGCTTTCTTTTACTTACTTTCTTAAGGAATATGACAGCTACATGATAAATTGATGTGCTGCAAGTATAACTGCTTGTTTTTCCCAGATGTAAATCTCTCAGTAATGAAAGGTCATCTAATGAATGTTTTGGTGTAATTTTTCTTACAGTAAGGTTACCTTTATTTACTTCAAGAGCTTGTGAGTTTCATAGTGTTCATTTGGATCAAACGACAACCGTAATATTGTTTCTTTGGCCTCCACATGGTGATTCCGCACGTCATGAAGCTGACTAAATTTTATTGTTTGTGCGTTTTTATATCTTCAGTTGCAGTACCTGAGCATTCTTGTGGTGAGTACGTCATATTACAAAACAACTATTTAAACACAAAATAGAACAGCCTGTTTGTTGCCTTTCAAAATCTTGTGTGCAATTGAAAATCTACAACCTTTAATTAAGCAATATACCTTACGGAATTTCTTCTTTTGAGTTTTGTAACTTCTTCTTCTTAGAGATGTCAAGCGAGGCTTGTGGTCCAACTCATGTTTGCAATTGTTATACACGACAAGCATACTATTTTGTAGTCAACTGCTCACAACACAATCTCAGCGACGTCCCATCGAATATTCCGAACAACGTGACTTGGCTGTAAGTAGCACTTAGTGACCAAATGCAGTATTCGCTACAAAAAATGGGAATTTTTCTGTACACAAAACGGTAAAATTATGTTTGGGCTTATCAGATTAAACCTTTTCAAAGCGTCGTATTTTCCACATTTTCTGTAAAATGTAGCCACTGCATGGTAAGTCAAAAAATAAACTATCACCACGCAGCAACCCAACTGTTAAAAGAAATTTTGAACACGACTTCCTCATCTGGACGGCACATTTGGCCTCATTTTTGCTTATTGAAAATTGTTGAAATGTGCGGAGCTACATTTCACAGATGTGGGAAATACGACGCTTGAAATAACTGTTAGTAATTTTACAGTCAATTGAGATTCAGATCATGGCAGAGTACAGCTGGAAACACCTTATAGAATCAAAGTCAACTTTTACGTCATCGATGTTATACCATTTTTTATTTAAATGCCATTGTTTAGATGAAAACGTAAGACGGCTCGTAATAACGAGGATCAATTTTCGCTTTTTTATCTTGGCACACCTAATGCCAACTAATGGTGAAGCCGTTATTAGCCTGTTGTCACTAACTGAAAAACCCCTGCGCACGACAATGCACAGTCAGTCTTTTTGAAAAATATAGACTTACAAAGTATTGTGTTACCCAAAATATTAGAACAAGGAGCTATACCCCACAAAAGTTCCATGAAAATAAGCATCAACGTTTATTAAAAATCACAAGAAAACTCATTGTCTATTGATCATACTGAACAAAGCTGCCTTCGATGTTTGTGTTTCTGTACTTACATTGTATCAGCAAGCTCATGCAACTACGATAAAGATGATTTATTTCTTTTTTTAATTTTCAGATTTCTATCATCAAATAACCTTACACGGATTTCAAATTATTCGTTCCTTAATTTGACTAGTCTTGAACGATTGTGAGTAATAAGTAATTCATTTACCCTTTCAATTCACTACACATTAACTTACATGTACATATCATTTTTCTTGCCGCGATTTGTAAACTAGTCATTTTTTCAGGAAGTAAACAAGTTAAACAACTCCATTTACAACAAAAATTCAATACAAAGTTTCGTTTTCATCTACATGATTACTCGCCACAAGTTCTAACGTTAACTACAGCCCTACCTATTATAATTCTAGAACCAGAAAGGTCATGTCACGTAGTTTTGACAACGCCCTTGAGTATGGTACCTTGCGAAATTAACACAAAAACAACTCTTCAAGTTTGAAATTCTTGTAAAGTCTCCACAATAAATTTTCAACTGAAATTGACTCAACGGTCTTTTTTTAAAATTGATGTGTTGCAACGTACACGAAGCTCCTTGCTAATTGCTGAAAGCAACAGTGAAACCTCAGTGACACAGTGACATCAGAACAGTGAAACCTCAATTGCCACCATTTTGGAACCTCCTCACCCCACCCAGACTGATTGCAAATCTTTCAGCAAATGACCTTCCTAGTGTCTTTTTAAGAAGTCCCCTGAACTAACAATGGTTACATGTATTGGTTTAAAGGGTTTTATGAATACACACAGGTTACAAACAGACCACATCATGCGTTATGCCAGCGTTTCTGAACATAGAATAAGCATACCCCTGGGATCACACAGGCCCTTTTCAGAGATAAAGCGAACATTCTAGTCCATTTTGCTTCGGTTTGTTGGAAAGTACGTTGACTGCGCTGCCGCACGTGATCAGCAAAGCAAAGTGCTGACGGTCCCCCAACGTCTGAAGAATTTACTCTGTACTACGTATAATACAGAAGAATGACGAAGGAACATTTTAACTCTCATCTATAGGATGAATAATGACAGATTATAATAAACTTTTAGCAATAATGCATGTTTCCGAGAAGAGTATGGTCCGCTTCCTTAAGGTACTCAATCACCCATGCAAGATGAACATTATAGAATTAGGGTTGAAAACCCTAAAATACCATACTGGTTTTGAAAGGAACACACGGTACATTTCTCCGTTGTTTCTTTTTCCTCGGGGTTCTTGCGCATAATAACATTGACATATCACCCAATGATGTTTTAAGCTGACTGAAACAATTAGTTGAACTGTAATTTATGTATGACTTCTTTTGTGTAACTCATTTCGTCAAAAAAAAAACCCTAAAAACTACATTCACGCTTGATCGGTAACGGTAAAGGCAACGGCAAACGCTGAGGCAACGGCAACGAAAACGGCAATCTACTGACACGGCAAAACGTGGTTTCCGCACGGACCATATAAGGTGCATAGGAAGGCGCGTCATGCAGTGAACTTTCTTTTCTGAGGGCCTAGCAAAACAATGGGAAGGGGGTGACTTCAGTTCAGAGAATCGCAAGAAGGCGCACGGAGGGTCACTAGCCGTTGCCTAGTGGGGTGTCTTACAAAGAATAAAGTGTTCAGATATTTGGACAGTGGTAATGAGGACTTTTCACCGAATCAGTTTTAATTCATAGTGGTGTAAGGTAGAGGGTGGAGGCTACAACATCCCTTCGTATTCAGGCAGAAAATCTGTTATTTTCGAGAAAATATATTTCTGGCAAACCGTATTTTTGGCAAAAGTGACGCAGGCACCAATTGAAAGTAGTCGAGTATACTTATGTTTTAAATTGTTTATTATTCTAACGTAACGGTGAGACATTTTTGAAAAGTTACTACACGTTTCTCCTTTGAAATGCATTCTCATTTGACCAGCTTGTCTAGCTTAATGAGATGCGATATCTGATAGAGCATTCCCTATCTCGTTTCCAACCTTAGTGAGATTGAAAATCAGAGTGGGATTTTCGACTTCCGATTGCTCTTCTATAGGCCCATGGTACTCTCTTTTTACTTTAATTATAACAGAAAACTCGGATTGCTTGCGTGGGTAAAATAATAAGCCGAACTAGCGACATTGCATAATATAAAAATGACACTTTATGCTTACTTGTAGGATTATCTTTTGCCATGTAGTGTTAGTTAAGGTGATCTAACAGCTGTCTTAAAATAGACTAAAACCTGGTTTACTTTACTTTTCCGAAACAATCAAGAGATAACGAATAATTGGAAAATAGGCTTTATTGTGGGTTTAAGATCTCCTTAGGGGACTCCGCGCCAGGATGAAGAAGTCAACTTACGGAATGTCGCTTTGAACGACCGTTTGACGCTAAAATTTATTTTCTAGCACAAGTCGTTTTAACTAATGTTCTTAGTAGCTCAATTGATTTCGATAGAAGTGAGTACGTAAAAAGAAGCCCACATTCTCTTCATTCTTCATAGCCTACTACTCTGTTCAGTGCATTCCTTATTATCGCCAAGTAGCAAATCACATTGCTGTAAGCACCTTTATATACAGCCAAACCTACAGCAGAGGCAATGGAAATTGCCTTGTAGGCCTACGGTACAAGGGCATTATATTTGTGGCCATACTCAAACTTTTCCCTGACAGTTACAGACTAAACTTGGTCAACGTGAGATCAAAATGGCATTACGTTAAGCTAGCTCCATAGCGCATGCGTCTTAATAGCGTTAACCTTTTGTGTACCTAGGCTATGGCATAAGCCTAGATGCCAGTATACCAACTACAACTCAGCGCCATATGTTAGGGGTATTAGCGTACGTTAGTCCTCTACTTTACTTCCTTAGGACTAGCCTAAAAATAGATCTTATTAGACCTTACAGTTTTATATGTTCTACTTACGAAGACAATTACTGCTTAGCCGGAACTTCAACTGGACTATGTATTAGCCTACGTTACATGTAAAGGTACTAAAAGAACAACTATCCACTGCACATGTGGAGTGTCAATTCCTTTGGCCATGAAGGCCGAGACTATAACGCAATGTTTATATATATGTTCCAGATCGGCCAAGTTGCAAAGGCCTTTCATCTCTCAAGTTATACAATTAAGCTCAACCTTTAGCACAAATATGTGCAGATTTCAGACAAAATATGGGTAAACGCGGTTGCAATATACGAATGACTGCAACCCTAAGTTTAGCAAGAAAAGCTCCCGGCAAAAATGCCTACAATCATACAATGTATTAGAGCCATATGTCGCTAATCTACTACTGGTGCTTTAATAGAAAGCCCTACACGCGCATAAATCTTGCATATCATCTCAGCATTTCCCAAGGCTTCCAAAATACAGCATAATGTGTATATTGCTTTATTGTGGTATTGTTCAATTATTCTAGCAGGATTCCTTCTTAAATGAACCACTAAGTTTTCAGTATCAGCAAGTTAAAAATCCGACGTTTAGACAGAGTCGTAACGAGTCACTCAATTTTGTCGGGTTATTTGCTACTTTCAAAGTGACTCGAGTCGAGTCAGTGACTCGAGTCATTGTAATATTTCTATGAGGAAAATTATAATACAATAAGAGACTCGAGTCATGGCTCTTTAAAACACTGCTTTTTGGCCTTTTATGTGCACATGAGTCAAGAAGACTTCGAGGTGATCTCCTTGCTGAGGGTAATGTACGTGGCTACCATCCAGCAAACGGCAGTGAATCATTCCCGCAGCGATTTGATTTTCGCCTGATAAATTTTCACCAAATATACATATAGTTGCATTGCCGTTGCCGTGTCAGTGTGAGCTAACCTTATTTTCTATAAGTTACATCTTTGTCGTAGCCGCAGCGTTTACCGTTGAGGTACCCCGCTGCCGGACAAGTGTGAACGTAGCTGTAGAAAAGTTTGTTACTATTTCTCGTTACGCAATAGGTTATGGAAGATGCACTCCATGGGTGCATTCTTGAATAATGGTTAAAAACCCCTGAGATATTGTACGGGTTTTGAAACATAGGGACGGTGTCAACAAACAAAAGTTACTTAAGGAATACAGGCTTTCTCACTTTTGCTGTTGTTTCTTTTCCCAAGGAAACTCGAGAACAATGCCATTGACAGATTGCCTAATGGTGTTTAAAACAGGCTGAAACTATTAAAACTCGTGTAAGTTATGACTATGACTTCTCTTGTCTTACTCATTTTATCAAAACACCCTTTAGACTGTTTCCTAACTAGGCTATTCTTGATGTTACCGCAAGCCGCAAGGGATTTGTAACAATAAGAACTAGCAACTTCCCACCTTGTAAAAAGCAATGCTTATTAGAAAACAACATTGGTTTAAAGTTGTGTCATATTTGTTACACACACGCAAGCTACTAAATATTTATTAGTCAGAAGATTCACTCTCTCTCAAAATTTCTGAACCTTGTTTTAACCAAACTATAACACATGACAAAATAAAAGAAAAAATGTATTTTTAAAATTTAAAAGTTTCGGTAAGCAAGTTTTTATGACCCTACAACGAAATCAACAAACTTGTTTCTTGAAGAAACTTATTCCAAAAACTACAGAGGTAACCAGCAAACTTTAACTTGATTTTCCTATCATATGAAAATCATCGGTTTAAAGGTGTGAAAAGTTTCCTGTTTCAAAGAGAAATAAGTTTTATAAGATGAATACGGATGTGAAGAAATATTTTCTATTGCTTAGATCGATGATATATTTTTATATGAGATTAGAATAAAACGTTTTCACTTGACGTCACATGCTAATAAAGCTAAAGTGTACTTGACCAACAGATAGGCATGTGTGCACTTTTGTACACCAAGTAGTGCTTTATGTCCCCTAGGGTTGCTATTTTCAAGAAGATGATGAGTTCGATGCATATAGTCTATACGAAAACTCAGCAGAAACCTTATTGCAAGAGACCACATTAAGCATGTCCAGTATTTCTGAATGGAGCTTATTAGCTGCCGTATGTGTTTCTTTTCAGGGTTTTTTTTTCTAGGAACCTTTTAATTATTTTGATAAAAGAGCTTTAACGTTGAGGTAACATGTTTATGTTGTAATGGGGTGTGTTATATGTGTGTTCATTATTTTGTGTATCCGTATATTTCTATGATGTAGAAAAACAAATAAACGAAACAGAACGAAATGCCTCCTCAAAGCAAGTTTAATTAGAACTTGTACCTGATTTTTTACCTTCATTTGCAGTCGCAGATAATCTTGACTTGTGTTTTATACAAAAGAAAATCAATATTTATGCATGTAGGTGTTTTCTTTGACTTTACCAGATCCTTTTCTCACAACCGTTTGGAATCTATTCCGAAGGATCTATTCGAAAATGTATTACACGTAAAAATAATGTAAGTGAGAAAACAGAACGTGAAATGATGTACACTGTTCTAAGAATATAAGTAATTTTCATAATGTTTTGCTACATATGGCATCTAACTTTAACAATTGCGCGGAAACCAATTTTCAGCTTTGATTTCATTAAAGAGGATTTTGAGGTAAAAATGACAAATGTGACTGAACCTGTTTACAGTTAAACACGAAAGTAATGTATTCTTTAACAGAGATTTGTCACACAACTACATCAAGGACATACCGACCAACCTTTTCGCAAAGAACAGGTTGTTAAAAACGTTGTAAGTATAATCCTTTAACATTCATAAGTGTATCAGTCACAAACGTTTTCTGACATATAGTTACTCTGCGAAAAAAAAATCAAAAAGTACTTTAATGGAATTAAAAACCTTTCACACAGAGCAAATTGTATCGACATATACAGAAATCCAAACAGTGTTGATGTATGCTGGAGAGTGTTGTCGTATATTTCAACGTTAAGGCACTGCTAAATGAATAAGGGAGTGTTTGACTTCAGAACGGTAGACAAAAAGGACGGAACGCGCAGAGAAAAGCTGGACTGCCTATGAGCAGAAGAGAACATCTCTCTGTCTTGTTGGTTTTCAAAACGGTCGTCTACCTATTTAACGTTCGGTCTAGAAACAGGACGGTACAGGGGTTTCCGTGGTAATTTCCCTCGCCCATACCTACGTGTTTCTTTGATGTAAAAGTTGCAAGATAGTCGCATGCTAGCATACATCATTTTGTTCATGTGGCATGCAATCTGCTGACAAAATCGACGTGAAAACAACAGTGCATAGCTGGTAGGCTATTTTTGTACAAATAGGCCAAGGAAAGTAGCTGTCTTGAGATAGAAACCCACAATTTTTTAAACCCAGCTTATTTTGTGTATGGCATTATTTCTGCATTTGACATTTTAACTAACCCTAGAGAGTTCTGATGTCAGTAAAATACGAGGCTGTCCCTAATCCTGTGTAGTTTCGACGTTTTTACAAGAAAGCGATGAGTGAGTATACTAACAAAGTATTGCAACTTAGTTATAAATGAGCGTGTCATTGTTTGGATGTTATTGTATCGCACCGTCAAAATCGAAACGCCTTACATGTCTTGACGGAACGAGACGTGCGCGTGCGTTTAACTCTACGTACTGTTGCTCTACAGTTCTGAAATCGAAAAGTCGTTATTATTGTTTGGATTAATCGTAATATTTGGTATTCTGGTGCTCATTCTACTTGAATCCTGAGTAAATATATATTTTCAGACGTCTCGCTGCTAACAAGCTTATGTACATCCCAAGAGGCCTACCTAGAATGGAAAGTTGAGCTTTTTGTAAGTACATGACATTGATTTATAACGTGAGCACAGAATATTTTTAATCAGTATAAAGGCTAAGACGGACATCAGGAACACTGTAATACTTTTACAACATCAAATTTGCAGCACCGTCCGATACAAAATAGGCATACGAGGGGGTACAGGATGTAGACTGCCCACCTTGCAAAAAAAAAAAAAAAAAAAAACTAATTCTAAGGTCTAAAGTTCGGGCAGCAAACGACAAAAATTTGGGCACCGAATACGTGAAATTCCGGCAGATAGAAGTAAAAGTGAAAAGATTGCGCATATTTTCTACTGAGTTCCCGAATTTTTGATCGAATGCCCGAAAATGTGCAAAACTTTTTGCGCACTTCGCGCGCACGTAGCGGCTTGGTGGTCTATTTTATACACCTGAACTGAAACGAAATTTAGGCAGCTTTTTGAGATTCGGGCACAAAGTTTTCTGCCCCCAAAAATTGGAAGAGTTCCGAACGCTAATGCGATAAAATGAGCTTCACATCCAGGTCTTTACGATGGGAGGTTTTGTGGTCAAATATTTTACGTAGTTTTATTATCTGTGAGTTACCTCAGCATAGTAAATTGCTTCATTTACGAACAAAATATTGTTGCCGAAGATTCCAAATAATTATCTTTTAGAGATATTTCTCGCAACAAGTTGAAAACCATCTCAGAAGATACATTCGTCAACAATAAAAGGATTAAAATCTTGTAAGTATAGATCGTAGTAATAATTTTTAACTTATAACTATCTGATAAAATAATCAAAAGGGTAGGTTTGTTCCAGACGTGCTTTTGCATATGACCAAACAGCAAACAATTATAATTAAGTTAATCAATCGGTGCTGATACGTTGGGTATAGTTGCAGCTGTCTTTTCTAGGGTAAAAATTTTCACTGATAAAATTTCATGAGGGCTGTTTTGTCGAAAAGAAAATGCAGTCAAAGCTGAAGTAGATCACAAACTGGCTTAGGACTTGAAAAAAGTGGTGGTCCATGCTGAGGGATAAGGCCCTACATAAGAACACCAAAGGTGCTTTGATGCTGCGGTGCAGGATTAGGGCCTACATTGGGAAAGTACAGAAAATAAACCATTAGTCTTTATAGTTTGTGGGATCTTGATTTCATTATCATAGTATTACATTTGAAGTAATCAAGGGAAAAGAGAGTGATAAGATATGCAAAATGGGCAGCATTTTTCAGATAACTTTTTTAAAAGGCTGGAACTGGTAAACTAGCACACGCGGGCACTCATGCGTTTACATAACCTCCTTGTTTCAACTACAGAGACTTACGCCAAAATGAATTGACTGAAATACCAAATGGTCTACTAGAAAACATTTCAAGTTTGCTATCTATGTAAGTTAGATCCATTGTTTACATAAATGCAAGCAAATATTTCCCTTTTTGGAAACCAGATATACATCAACGTTTTTTTTTTCAAAGGCACACCATCAGTACGTTTTAAAAGATACGTGTACGTAATTTAGTCAACACTGATGTAATTGCATATAGATCGTGTAGTGAGAAGGACTTTACCATCCGTTTACATATTCTCTATTAAAAAATCGTGTACTCTTTCTCAGTCGACTTGAATTTTCCCCTTTTAGGCGATTTCCCCTGTCAGGGGGGTTTCTCATACATTTCTCCACTTAATCCCAAATTAGATAATATCTATCTGTCTGTCTGTCTTTCTGTCTTTCCGTCTTTCTGTCTTTCTGTCTTTCTGCCTTTCAGTCTGTCTGTCTGTCTATTTGCCTGCCTGCCTGTCTGTCTGTCTGTCTGTCTGTCTGTCTGTCTGATTGTCTGCCTGTCTGTCTTTTATTTCTCTATCTATCTATCTATCTATCTATCTATCTATCTATCTATCTATCTATCTATCCATCCATCCATCCATCCATCCAT
>WURT03085426.1:0-11350 GCA_009936505.3 Holothuria glaberrima | reverse complement strand
TTGATATCTGACCAACGAAACATTTTAGGGGGATAGTATAATGGAAAGTTGTGTTCGTCTATGTGAAGTGCACATGGCGACCTCCTTTGACCTCATTTGACCTTCTGACCTTTATGGGTTTTTTGAGATGCCTGGATTCGTCTTGGTGAGAGGAACCAATAAGGCAGTTATACTACCCTCCTACTGTACGATGTTCCTAACTCAAGTTATTGATGTTTAAGTGAAAGGACACGAGTGTGTATGTGACACATTGGAATGCGAGGTATGTGGTGCGATAACTCAATAACTGAGTGATCAGTTTTCTTAAACTTGGGGTTTGTACGTGTATGGTTTTGAAATATGTGCCCTATTTTTTTGGTGGAGGTCAAAAGTCATTGAAGTTGAAGGGGCACATGCCTTCCCTTACTACTCCCTTTATACAAAATAATCTTAAAGGCAAGGAACCATAGTGCCCTTGGGCTCTCGTTTACTTCATTTTCCATGCTGTTTATTTTACTTTCCTATTTTTGGTACTTTGCCATAACATTTAAATGTATCACAAATAAGAGCTACCTATTTTTTCTGATTCCTCATGTCATTTTTTCTGTTGTTACTTATACTTTTGCATTTCTTTGGAGTGGTCACTTCATAGGAGTGTTACCTGTATTTGCCTGGTGAGGAACAGCTCTTTGGCCTTTTCATAAAGCTTTTTGTCATTTGTTAGTTTTGCTTTTTTTTCATCCAATTGCTTTTCAACAGGGTGAGATTTTTTTCCAAATGGTTGCAATAGTAAATTCTACAATTATCTTCCAAATATCTTGATATTAATGAAAAATGCAATTTTAAATGATCAGCTGTAGCAGTTACTGCTAAGATAGCATAATTATGTTTTAGCTATGTACCTCATTAAAGGCTTCATGTCAAAATATCATGCTGTATATACCTCAGCTATGCTGCAGCTACCTCAGCAAAGCTGCAGTGGCTGCAGCTGTTTTGTCATAGTGGGTAGTCAGTGGTGTGTAGCATTTAATAGCAGCTTGTCCTTCTTATTCACAATACATTCAGAGGTGAACTGTTATGTCCTTAGTTTATTTGATGTTCCTTCAGTCAGTAGGGACATCAAGGTGTCCATACTTTCAGTGTTGGCCTGCAATATCCACTTCCAGAGTTAAGACATGTTTAATTTGGATGAACTTTGATCCATAGATCAGATTACTTTTGCAAATGCAACTTAAATGTAAATTATCCCAGTTACCAAGGGTGGAACGTTTGGATGAAAGTGAAATAAAAAAAAGATTACAGAGATAAAGGATGGAGACTATTCTCTGGAAATCTTCTACCTGCCAGTTCTTACTTCCTTTTTGAACATATGTGCAATAAATGTATTACACAATTAAGTTAATTGAAAATTTTGTAGATAAAATATAGAAAGTAACACATTTAAATTTTCATTTGTTTTTATTTTTTGGATCGCCTGGTTGAGTTGTTGCAGAACAAAGTTGTCTGCATCTTACAGTCAAAGAGTTTCATATGTTTGTTACTTGTAGTTTTAGGCATTACCCTTTGCCAAAAACAAAGGAAAGGTATTACTCATCAATATTTCTTTTTGAGAGAAAAGTTAAAGAGAAAAGTTTGTGGCAAGTTTGCTGGTGTAAATACACGTACTTTGTATAATGCAGCGGCTTTTTAAGAACCATTTAGTTCAAATTGAAGTGGGTGATGGTTTTATGGGTTGGTATTTTGAATGACCAAACCACAGATATTATTTTTTTTTATTTGGTGTGACCAGGGAGTTGCTATTTGACAGCAACTCTGTGGTGTGACTTGAAAGCTTGAAACTTAACAGAACTGATTATGTATTGTACACAGTATCTGCCACAAAATCTTCAGGATACTTGTAACAAAATGTGTGATTATTTTGTATCGTTTTCTGTAGCAATATAGAAAAGTGATTTAGCATGATTGATGATCATAAAGTTTTGTGACTATTTCACAATACAGCAGGGGTGGCACCAGGATTTACCCAACTGGGGGTCAAGCTCCCTGACTGGGTGAGGCAGCAGTTAACCTGAGCAGATTGCCTATAGGACATACAAAATTTTGGTGCACATGGTGTGCAGTAAATTTGGGTTTGCATTGGACAATCTGAAAAATTTGGGCTTTTAAGTCAGGAAATTTGGGGGTTTTTATCGAAGAATTTGCCAAGATGTAGAGCTTAATCAGTTAAATCTCAGGTGACTGACCATTATTGGGGACAACACATTTATGGTACCCATGACAACAAAAATGAAAAATTTCCCTATCATGAGAGGGGGCAGCCTTCCCTGACAGGGAACCACACCCCCTGCCGCAACCTGGCACCACCACTGCAATGCAGTCGTAATTTTGTGGCACATACTGACTTAGATGTGGGACTGGTATAAACAAATTTCTATGTAGCCCAGACACCACATTTTGGCTGGTTGTCTCTTGGGCATACCAGGGAAGTGTTAGAACCCCCCATATGTGGGATCATGGGTTAGGGGAAATGGTGAATTAAGAGTAACAGGGGGTAGAGCAAGTGGTAGGCAATAAGATTCACCCCAAAAGAATGATGCTTTGACAATAATCACCCTGCATGTCTCTAATGTTATTGGGGCTCTTAAATGGAAACTTGCAGCCACCCAGTTTGAAGTTATATACCCTGGTACCCCAATTCCTGATTGGTGTTTTGAATCTGGCTACAATATGGTTATCAATACTGAATTGTATAATGCAGAATAACTCCTTGGTTTACTTGTAATATTCAGTATCTGTGTTTGGAAACATTATTGAAGAAAGTTGTTGAGTGTGGTGACTAAGAGGAGATTGTAAGAATTAGTTCATGTTTCATTTTGGGGAATGCTTATTTCCTTTGAAAAACGTTCTCATTCTTGCAAAAATTTAGCCATCATATGTTAACAAATACAGTAACTCTGAATTATGCATTTCATACTAGTTGTAAACTGGTAAGTACATTTCTTTGTCTTAACATTTATTTTTAAAGAATGAATGAAGTACACTTGATGTTTACATATATCTGTCTATAATGACTTTGTATAGATCTTCCAACAATAAAGTTTATTTTGTGGACAACTATGCTTCTGTTTTCTAATCAGTCCTTTTCTTACCTCATACTCTACCAAAAATTCTTTCATTATGTGTTTAAATTCTATACCCCCATGACAAAAGGGGCCTTATTTTTGTCCAGTATGGTAGACAAGTGAGTCATTGTTTACAGGGGAAGAGTAGTGACCCAAAGTTAACTTACGTACTTTTCCATTTAGAGATTCGCTGGATCCAATTCTTTAATCTTTCCTGATAAGATAATAATAGCATTGCATTTCTCATGTGCCAATACCTAGTAAAGCCTAATCAAAGGTGCAGCATGTATTACCCCTGGTCAACGATAAATCGGACAAGAGCAACATAGCTCTAACAGCGGGCCCAATGACAATTTACCTCACATATACCCATTTAACACCTTGGTGAAGAGAGACAATTTAGTCAAACCGGCAATCCTTGGATCACAAGTCTGACACCTTATATACCCACCAAGCTCTCTTCGTGAGGCCCATAGCCAGGCCAGACAAGGTGGCAACTTAGGGGAAAAACGTAAACCCTCAGGACAGATGCGTTAAAAATAACGCCAGTTGATGTCCTCAATTTATGTTTTGGGTCATTCAAATGGACTATATGGTTTTATTCAACAGATAGGATTTCAATGTCCCTTGCACCTCTTGTAAAGTTTGATATTTCATGGTTAGACTCGCTTGTTTATCTCATACTTTAGAGCTGACCTCCATTTCTTATCGAAACACGCCATGACAATGCTAGCATAATAAGTAAATTTAAAGCATACATTTTGAGTGGTTGTTGCCCCACCCCCACCCCAAATCATCAATATGATTGTTTCAACAATTTTTTCTTGAAGAAATTATTCAGAATTTCAGATGTTTGAGATACTAATTTAAATAAAACAGAATCAAATTGAAACTAAAATTATGTTTTTCATAACCAAAGTCATGGGGTGGGTGCCGATCCTGGTAGGCCATGGGCAAGATCGAGGCTCTTCACAGGCACCCCCACCACAACTCTTCAATCCAATGTTTTTTGGAAACCTTAGGGTGCCCCTGAACACGAAATCAAGTGGTTGCCAAAAACAAAATGGCAGCAAAAATTAGAAATATGACTTGTATTAAATAAAAATAAAGAAAACATCCTTAATATTTTTGAGGCATCGACTCTTCATATTTTGTCATATTTTATTTCAAAAATTCCTGAAATTAATTTTTTGGACTGCATTGGCGAGATTCAGGTTAACTAAGATGACGGAAAACAAAATGGCCGCCAAACTGAATGAAATATTTCCAAAAATTGTGTAAAAACATTGCAAAATTCCCACAATTCCCAATCATAATGATGTAAGCGAATGTTTTGTACTTAAGACTGAACTGTGCAATCCTTGGCACAAGAGTACTTGGCAGCCAACATGGCGGAAAAGCACCGAAGAAGTAAAAACATACAGTAAAAATTCCCGCAAAAAATTAAAAAATAGTTAAGAAAAATTTTATGCAGGACCCCAAGCTAATCAAGGTGGCGGAAACAACAAAATGGTCGCCAATATAATGATCACAATGTATAAAAATAATATGAGAAATGATCATTAAAAAATACTTTTGACACAGTCGCCATATTTCATGCCAAATAATCTGAAATGAGTTTTTAAAGTACTTCTTTTGGATTCAGGTGAACCAATATGGCGGAAAAAGCAAAATGGCCGCCAATGCAACAATTATTTCAAAATATTATAATAACAGGAAAAAGTAATCATGAAAAATACTTTTGACACAAGTAGACCTAATCTGTGCCCATATTGTATTGTAAATATTCTGAAAGTATTTTTCTGTACATTTTTTGCAACATCCGGGTCAACCAAGATGGCGGAAACAACAAAAAGGCCGCCAATGTAATGATCATAATGTATAGAAAATATGAGAAATAATCATTAAAAATACTTTTGACACAGTTGCCAATAATATCTGGCCATATTTCATGACAAATAATCCAAAATGATATTTAAACTTGAAGTACTTCTTTTGAACTTATTCAGGTCAACCAATACGGCGAAAAAGCCGTCAAGCTAGCCGTCAGTAGATAGTTAATCATATCTCACTGAAAAATTCCAAATCAGGTCACTGTACGCTGTGACACGTAGTCTAAATTATCAGGTTGCGTAAGCCCCCCTCCCCCCACAAAGCTCCTTTTTCGATTACAATTGGAAATAGTTTTATGAATTTTTTCCCATAATAGGATAAAACAGATTCAATATTTCATGTGAACAGTTTGATACGAAAAATAACGTTGCCGATTGATACCAAATTTGCTTATTTTCCAAAAGGAACTCTTGTTTCAACGGAAAGCTAATTTTTGAAAGAATATTCATAAAATACCGACTACGAAGTACTTTTTTCTATAGCAATTGCTGATTAATCCTCTTAGGGATATTGTAAGCTTCTGCTAATAGTAGGTGACTATTGTCCGTGTAGATGGTGCGCTGGTTTGTCAAAGAGAGACAGCGGTTCCCTTAAACTTGACCAAGTCTCTCTCCGCGTTTTTCCTGCCATCTGACACCTGCACTAATTCAAGGGGAATCGCCGCGGAGGATATTACCTTACGAATTACCACCTTGGAAAAAGTTTTGGGGAACAGTAATTAGACCATTTTTGCCGACAATGATGTGTTCAGCTTGAGATCATAGGCTTACAAAAAAAAAAAAACATTTCTGAGGTCGACAATTCGGGCAAAAAATGACCAAAATTCGGGCACAGAATAGGTGAAATTTCGTCAGAGATGAAGAAAAAGTGAAAAGATTACCCAAATTTCTACTGAGTTCCCGAATTTTTGATCGAATTCCCGAAAAAAGTGCAAAAATTTTCGCGAGCTCGCGCGCGTGTAGTTATTTGCCAGTGTCACCTCTATCAGACTTTCGAAAAGGCTCTGACATGCACAGTCCTTATCACTTCCATATCCAAATTTAATAAGATATGAGTAAACTTGCTAATGGTATATGTAGTCTAACAATTTGCCGTTCACTTACTTCGCTCAGTGTGGTTCTGATTTACCCCAAGAACTGAGTAAAAACTTCACTTAAACAAGCAAGATGAAAAGATTTCCTAAAAAGTAGAATTCTTGGAAATATATCCAACTCAAATTTAGCAACACCCCACCCCTAAGACCCCTCTCCCAGGACGGCGATTCGCATATGGTGAAAATTCCCCCTCCCCCCCCCCCCCGTCTTTGGAGATGGATCCATGTTCTTGACTTTGAGCAACTTTTTTGAGATTCTGGCAAAAATTTTCTGCCTTCCCCCCGCCCCCGCCAAATTGGGAGAGTCCCGTACGGCTATGTTTGAGATGTATACATTCGATAAGAAAGGATCGGAGTTGAAGTGCCCATCATGCAAAATGAAGTAAATTGTTGGTGTTTCAGGCACCGTTGTGCTACTCCCCCGCGGAGCGGACTCTGTTCAGCTGCTCTGCTTCCCAAGCCACCGGATATGACTGAACAAGGAATATGCCGTGCAGCCTGATGAACACGTAGGCAACTGTTTTGCAAGATGTCATTCCGCGATGCAAAATGGCACTTTGAACGAAGTATAAAAGCAAGAATTACCACAAGCTATCCTAGCTTAAAATCTCAACGGTCATGGGTAAGCAAATTTGAAATCATTCTCAAAGGCCTACTCGTGAGCCTTCATATGAAGGGTATAGCTTAATGGTACCTATTGAAAACTTCGTCAAAGACCAGTGAAGGCCTCACAACCCCTTAAGAGTAATGTTCTTGAACGTCAAATGTACACCGTCACAAAAGTAGTACTTTTGACTCCGGTTTAGACCAAATTTCGTCATGATAACCCACCTAGTGGTTAATGAATTCCTTGAATCTCAAAGAGAATATGTCAAAGTGTGAATGTTGAAAATTTGGGATGGATTGAAGGTGATTTAGACTGTTTTCAAAATTCATATCAAAAAGTGACATGGTCTGTTATGTTGAAGAGAACTAGGGGTAGGTGTACCTATGAAAACTTCAACTCCTTCTAGCTCAAAATCAAAACCGTCATGGTATTAAAATTTTGTAATGCCAAGATTGGCAAACTTCTCAGCTTTCATAGCTTGAAATAGCTGTGAACTTTGACAAGGCTGCAGGGGCCTCGAAACAGAGTTAGTTTAGTGTGTAAGTTAATGGGGAAATTACTGGGTGTGAAGCCTCTAATAGAGATCGGGCTGGAAAGATGTACCTATCGTTCATACTCGTGTAGCCCAAACTTTCAATGAACATGGTATAGAAATTTGGGAATAGCCTACCATAAGAGACCACATTGTGAGCTTCAACCAGAGGGGTGGCATGTCCAGGTTGAAAATATTTACAAGGATCTACGGGGAGGAGAAGTAAGTCAATGGAACAATAATTAGTGGTACCTACGCTATCTTGAGGGGGAGTGGTGACTTCAAGTTTGACAAATGCCGAGTACGTACAGCCGCCTAATTGGAAGAGTGAAATCAAGTATTAACAACCCGGAGCGCCCAAACACCTCCCCACCCACCTACCCACTCACCCACCTCCTTCCCTTGATTTGCGCTTGAATGCGAAAATTTTCGTTTCCAGGTTAAATTAGCTTCCAATCACAGAACAGTCGACAAGCTGGCCGTCGGTAGGTAACAAAGTTACCATATCGTGACGTTAAAGATTTTGGAAGGAAGTCTTAGCATTTATTTAAACTTCAGAAAGGGCGTGTACCAGCAATAATTCTTCAATTGAGAT
Organism: Holothuria glaberrima; assembly: GCA_009936505.3. NCBI lineage: Eukaryota > Metazoa > Echinodermata > Holothuroidea > Aspidochirotida > Holothuriidae > Holothuria > Holothuria glaberrima. Next base: position 3,529 of record WURT03085426.1, on the reverse strand, counting down.
GCGTAAGTTGATTTGGGTTAGTTTGAAGGCCTTTAGAAAAGTGTAGCAAGTCAAAGACACACGTAAGTAAAGTTGGAGGGTCTGTGCTCTCGAGACCAAGGAAATTAGTCACTGAGAAACTTCAGAAGGCTGATCGTCGCCGTGACAGTCACGGTGGTACGTGACACCAGATGGGGGACGGGGCCATGTCCCTCGTCGAGAAAGGATCCCTAAGGTCGGGTAAATTTTCTAGTGTAGTCGGGAAACGACAAAATATCAAGCCAGACCCATAAACAAGACTGAGCAAATAGCCGCCCTTGACTAGTCGTCGTCAGGAATTAAATACTTTATCGTACCATCAAGAAAGGCCTAGCGACAAAAATGGAAATAACCCCGACGAAGGGACGTACCCCTTTATTCACCTTTCGCCACCCTGAAACGAAGGAAAAAAATCAATACGTGGTAAAACTTCAATTTTTTTCTTTCCCCTTCCCAAGGATTCCTCGTTGATGATTGCAGCCACCGTATTACACCCTAATTTGGTCCACTGGCCACGTGCACCAATAACGGACTAGCATCAGGCTGTCGCACAGGGCCCGCCCTCCCTTTTGGGGGAGTGACCGTCCCTTATGGCAAATCTTGGTTTCACGACTCCGCCACGATTCGAAGGTTGCTGTTACAATAAATACCAAATAACCTCCCAAAAACATGTACCTGTTAAGTTTTTCTTTCTTTTTTTTTTTAAATCTATAGTCGATTGTTTAGACTGTATCTTCTTTTAGCCTGAAAAGGCGCATGTACAGTGCATGTAGGGCAGGGCCGGATTTAAGCATGGGCAAGAGGGGCACGTGCCCAGGGGTCCCTCCTTCCGTAACTTCACTGACAGATCCAAGGTGGCAACAGGAGCCCCGGACCCCACTCAAAGGTTGGCCAAAATTGTTACCGAAAATTCGCTGAATAATTCAGTAATAAACTACAATGGGAGACTTTAACCGCAATTGTCGAGACTCTAAATTTAACTAAATAACGGACAATGCGTATGAAATTCCGCAATTACCAACGAGAATTAAAATTTCTCAAAGAAAGATCATCCTAACTTTGCTCTATAAATGCTTGATTATTTTATCGAGAATTATACCGAATTTTTTAGAAGAAAATTAACTTCACAATTGTACACTCAGTGAAGTTGCACCAAATCGCATCCAGTCAGAGGGCATCCAGTTACAGAAAAAAATTCCAAAGAATGAATGAATGTCAATAACGCTCCTTACACTGGAATGACATCTTTAGGTACTCTATTAAAGGGGAAAATGAGATGATTTTGTAATGCAGGATATCAACAAAAATAAAATAATTGCTAAAACCCACCGTGACGCCGTGAGAGAGGGGTTAACTTTTGAGTTCACTACCTCTTAGTAACACCAGGTCTATTACTGGCATTATGACTGTTTGCGTATAGGCTCTTCTGAAAAGATTCAACCAAATCATTGCCTGTACCTATATTTTATTCACTCAAAGTCAGTGCATCGGGAAGATCAAGTAACAGTATAGTAACATGACATTTTTGATGTGGCAATTATTTTATGCGGAGGAAATCTTTTTAATTGGTAGCGCACCGTCTCCGAATCTAAAAAAAGAGCCTGTACTTCCATATCTTTTTAACAAAAATAATTTAAATCGGATCAAATTTTCATCAACTAGAATTCAAATCCTTAAGTTCTGCTTAGACTGCAAAATATAAAAACCGAATAGTATTTTTCATATATCAATTTAAGTTCTAAAATCATTTTAAAAAAAATTTGCAACTCAATGAGGTTCACTCAAATAGGAAAATTTCATTTACACCCTTAAGAGTGGAAGTTCAGACTACTGGACTTTACAGCGATTAAAGTAAGTTCCAAACTTCGGCCCACTATAGCGCAGCGTTCAACCTGTTCTGCGACTGCGAAAAACCGAATCTTACTTGGCAAGTTGTCATCCTTTGGTAATTGATAATGTTAAGTTGTATTTCGTTATAGGTTTTAAATGAAGGTATCTTGTAGGGTTAAGCGCTTCTTTGCCCGTGGTGTAAGTGTTTTCATTACCACCTGGCACCAGATATACCGTTTCAGCGTATGCACACTTGTGCCGCTCCACGTATGCACCTTCTTTTTCAAGTTACGGACTTACAGTAGCCTACATGCATAACGAATGCACGAGTAACTTTCCCCAGAACATTTTCCAAAACATTCACTTGCGACAAACACGAAACAGGCTTGTTTTCACTTTGTTGCACAATGTAGACAGGGCATGCTAGAATTTCACCATATTTTGAAAACGTTTTGAAAATGTTTTCAGAGAAATGTCTTGTCAATTGTTTGAAAAACATTTTCAAAATGTTTTCAAATTGAGAAATACCCTGTCTACACTTGGCCCTTGAACAGTGCTGTGTGTAATGCACTCCTCCATCACAGCCCTTGTACACTGTGTACAAACATTTCACATCCCCCGGCCATAATGTCCGGGGATCTCTCACGCCTTCAAATGACAATATTTTCCCACCAAACTTTGTCCATCAACTCTCTTTCACATGATACACCTGGAGATAATACTCTTACCCTGGCAAACTTTCAAAAAATGCGATTTGAAGCCGAAAATAGGCCCTGTGTTGTGGTCAATGGCAGCATGTAATTCACATAGGGATATCATGTTGGTGGCTTAGTTTTTACACATTCATATGATTACGGTACGGATGATCCATACATGTGCATGTGAAACTCACCACACACACTCGTACTCAGACTATTGTAAGTTACTACGAAAGTTTTCGTATGAATAGTGCTTCACTGCCCTTAATTCATACGAAAATTTTCATATGAATAGGCCCCACCATATTAAATACCCTATAATATCAGAAGGTAGTGCACTTCACAGTCTATCAGCACCAACTTGGCCTAACTGAATCACGATTTTTATGCCTAAGTATTGTAAATTTTACCTCTTTTCAATGTAAACAAATGTTCCAATCAAGTTTTAAGATCAGATGAGTAGAATGATGATCATGGTTCAATTGGTCCAAAAATGTCTTCAAAAAAGGAACATTTCTTGGCCATTGAAGTGGTTTAGTCAAACCCATGCAATAGGTGTTATCAATGGTGATGTCACAATACGTAAGGGGGATTTTCCCCTTCAAAATCCGGTTCTCCCATTGGGTAGTTTGGCCTCTGGTAATGACGTAGTGACGCTTGCCCAAACTATCCAATGGGAGAACGGGATTTCAAAGGGGAAAATCCCCTTCACATATAGTGACGTCACCATCACCTTGCCACTGGTGAACCATAGACCACTATCTGATGGGCCACAGTCTTTTCGAAAGATGCTGAATTGAAAAGCTTAAAATAATCTTGAAACCTCACTTTTCAATTGGTCTTTAGAAGTAAGGTATCCAGTACAGTATCTTACTACAGACCTATCAACTTGCCTGACCCCAAAATACAAGTGGTGTACCACAGGGGTCTGTTCTTGGCCCAATTCTTTTCTTGATTTTCATCAATGATATTGATAGCTCTCT
>WURT03085415.1:0-12901 GCA_009936505.3 Holothuria glaberrima | reverse complement strand
TGTACTGCAGTTGTTGGGTGTACAATGGTTGGCAAAAAACAAAGATTTCTATTTTATTTAATGTGCAGTTTCATTTTGTAACATGAGTTATGGCATACAAATGTTCCTTTTATTTTTGTTCATTTTATTTATTTTTTTTACATTGCGCTTTCAGGTAGAAAAAGGTGAAAAATTTCACATCAAAAATGTATGGTTTAGTCTAGGGGGTAGGGCGAGGTGCACAGTCCAAAATTGTTCCACCCCCTCACTTTCATATTGCTTCCTACGCTTATGTAATGGGTGTCTAGAAAGATAAGACCTAGAAACATAAGACCAAAGACCTAAGACCTCGAAACATAAGACCCTCAAAGATACTGTAATGGGTGATTTTTCATCAAGGTCTTACTTTGCTAGACACCTGTGTGGGTGTCTAGAAAAGGAAATAGGGCCCAAATGCCAGGAAGATTGACCTATATAAGCTTAAAATAAGTACAACTTCTTTTGCATGTAGGCTTACCAAAAAATAAATAAATAAATAAATTAGCGCACTTCGCACGCTTTGCAATTTCACAATGGCATGATATAGTACACAGGTTTCATTCAAATCCCCCATAACCAACCCCTTCGACCGTATCGGGCTGTCTGAGCTTCGGGTGGCTGGCCCCGTCGAGCAAATCCTGCCGCTACCCCTGATTGTTACGTACAATATAATGTTGATTATGTTGTCACTATGTAGGAAAAAAATTTGTCTGGTATGTATTACGCATAAGTCGTATGTTTGTAACCTACATTGCAGAATGCAGAACGTTCCCTAATGCAGTAATGCTCACACTTTAAAAAAAAGTCGGAAAATTTAGGTGCTTGTCGCCCCCCCCCCCCCTCGGAAAAAAGTCTAGCTACGCCATTGCTTCATGTATTTGTTATCATTTTTAGCTATCTCTATGCATTGATTTTACTATTTTCTTCATCTGTATATACACTGTATGGCATGGCCTCTTAAAGGGCGGCCCGGGCCACATCCAGATAGCAAGTATATCCAATCCATCCGGTGAGGTGATCCTTGTAGGATCAAAAAATTAAGGGTTAAAAGCAAATGCCCTAGAAATCGTGATCAATCTTCTTCAAGACATTTTTTATATACTGATGGATAACTTTTGCACCGTAATTGCAGCATCACATATAACGTATTTGATGTCATTTTTCGGTTCGCTTTTCGGTGCACTTTCCGTACATTGGCACTTATCTTGATAACTTTCCTTATTATTATTATTATTCCTATAGGACAGCTGCAGTACAAGACCTGTATTGTAAGTTCAATTAAACCAACCATCCTACTAATTAACATACCATCATGATACCGATCAGAACATGCACTGCTTTTCGGAGGCACTCTCCGTTAGTGATATCTAGGAGGGGCAGATCAGAGGGGAGACACTAAGCTGGACCATTTCTAAATTTTGCATAACTTACATTGTACTTCCCTCCACGGGTCACTAGCCATACCGCACGACTGACACAAGAGAACATTAACTAGTATTAGCGAAATAGAAAAAAATCCCGACATTTACATAAATCCATGTATTCTACGTATTAAGTTTCTTGAAAAGGTGGAAAGGATTTGTACTATATTTAGCTATGAATAACGGATCGGAACTGAGGAAGAGTGGACATAGCGTACCGAAAATTTTGGGTTCTATTGCAGAAATGACCCTTTTGAAAGCTCAAATAAGTAAACTGACCATGGCTGGCGACAAAAATTTCTCGATAAGGGGCCAGGGCATGCCAGCCACCCCAAGTTCGGAAAGCCCCTTTGTCGAGGGGATGGTGAGAAGGGGAAAGAAGGAGCTATAACTATTTCATACCACTGCAAGGCATATTTTGTATTATTTTCACCTAAAACTGCAAGAGCCGAGTTGCGCACTGATAGTGTTCTTTTGAATCTGAATCGTGAAATTGCAAAGCGCTTGAAGATCGCGAATATTTATTGTAGGCTTACACAAAAAATATTCCGGTATGTAATCATGAAGAATAAAAAGAAAAAACAGAAAAACTGTAGGGGTTGTAGACCGTATCGGTGATAACATACATTGTATCGAAAATACCTGGACTACCCGATGAGATAGTCAAACTTTGCTCCGTGAGTCGCTCTCCAACCGACCGTGCCGTATGACACACACAAGAGAACAACAACTAGGCTTTTGAGATATATGGGAGGAAATTTACGACCTCTACATAAACTGTGTACTCTCCCTACATGTTATATGGTAAGATGAACAGGACTTGGGCTACTAGCTATGTTGAATGGAACTATTAAAGAAACAGGAGTGACTCTACAGCGCGCATAGCGCGCCGAAAATGTTGAGGTTTGTACTCTTGGGAGTTGTCCTCTTGAGAGCAACAAACAAGCTTAATCGTTGGGGCAACTAGTGGCCGGTGTCACTTGATGATCTGGTGTCACAGATGGCAAATTTTCGAATTTTTCATATTCCAGAGCCAGGGGGCAATTGCCGCTGCCATTGTAGCTACGCCACTGACATGAAGCATCGTTGTATTATCCTATGCCACTAAACTACGCATATATGACGAGCAAAGACATGTTCGGTGTAACATGTATAACTTTGCTACATTTACGGCGATTAAATATACAATGAACGGTCCGTGCTCAATCACTACCAACGGTTTTACACTGTTCGACTTCAAGCAATAGTACATACTTTATTGTGTTGAAGTGTCCCGCAAAGTGCTTGCTTAAAAATAGTTTCAAGCGGTATTAATTCTTGATAAGTTCATCTGGTTGTCCAACGTGTTGAGCCATCTACCAGTTATACAATGTTTTCTGTGAGGTTTCAAGACACTAACTCACACCACCTGTCGTGTTTGGCTTTTCTCTTCTGTGACCTTTCTGTTTTGTTTGACTTGTAAATACTCATTACTTGACGACTATAAATCAGTTCAATTATGTTCCTATGAAAGGTTCGCCTTTTTTATGTCGCTGCCGTCATAAATTAGGTTCACATCTGAAACTTGATGGTATGGGAGCTATTACCGTAGGGGAGTGGATAATCCAAGTAGACAGCGAGCCGTACCCAAATATGTGCTTTCGTTTTCAAATTTTGTGACCCACATCAGCGGGTCCGAATGAAAATTACCCAGAAAGGTTAAATTTAACCTCGTGAACATAATACCGACTACCACAAGCGAAAGAGCTGGCCTATGAAGAAAAATTTGAGAGTGAATTGTTAGCTGTATGGTGGTCACAATTCATTGCATATACTAGTTAGACAAATCTTCTGACACGTACAGACTGTATGTAGAATAAATACAGTGCCACAGTACAGTAGTCAGTATAATCTGAATGCAAAATTGGTACATCTCAACCAGTAAACGAAGATAATTTAGCATTAAGCCATTTGAACCGTCATTCCTTAGTGATTGGCATAAAATCCCATACAAAGCTTCAAGGAAACTCTCTTGGCTTACCGTAGCCGAACTCGACCAAACCAACTTGACAGTTTTCTTGAAAAAAGATATTGCCAAAAAACGGCCAGCAGCCTTCACATTCATAGAAACCCTCACTGACAGCGAGGAAAACTTGAGCAGAAAGGTTAAGCAGCAACCCTGTTCCCAAAATTGGTGGACAGCCAGTACAGAAGATTCGTATGTAGCCCTCAAACCCCCACCCCCACCCCCAACGAGGAGAGGGAACTTTAGAGTCCTACTGTGTCATTACCCAACGACACCATGCAGATAAATCAGAAAGAGTTTCTCCCCTTCTCAGCTAATTGCTACTGTGGCTCTTGTCTCATTTACTTTATTTTATCTTAGTTATGGCTACACGACGTTTTACCAGACCCACCTTTCTGGTACTACCCGACCCAAACATCATTCCCATTTCAAGAATAAATCACGGCGTACCCGTTCCACCTGTAATCAGACCCTATTACAAAATAAACTTTATGCCTGTCTCAAATTTATCAAGAACCTTTCGACACGTACCCTGTTGACCCAGAGATAGGCCTACTTCTCCTGGGGAAAGGCTTAGGATTTACATCCAGGACCCCCGGAGGCCTAAAAGATATTCTCTACTAAGCTATTAACCAGCTGACCCGTAACTTAATCGAGAAGTAAATATTTTATGTATGATGAATCCCACAAACCATACCATAAGTTCCCTCTATCATCTACCTGAAAACCAAAAGTTATCCCATGTACTGCCCAAGAGGACTACCTATATAACACCAAGGCCTCCCCCGCTTAAATTCCGAATCACCTCGTGGAATCTAATATATCCAATCCCGAGCACTCAGCCGTATGCTCATTAAGCAATGAGCGTAATGATTGTCATAAAAAAAAGTCTGATAAAAACAGAGGCATTGCAATTATTAATAAAAGTGATTACAAAGAGGAAGCACTCAGGCAATTATCAAGTACCAACAACTCACATCGGACATCAACATGAAAACCATCTCCATGGTCAAATCGCTCTTGTTTAAACGCCTCTTCCGAAATGAAGAAATCTCCGAGGACATGTTTTTATTTTACCTCAATCCTAGTTACCACAGTATCCGTACTCCTAGCTCTCTTCTATTGTTACCCAAAGTCCATAAAAAGCCACCCGAGGGCCGGGCTCCGCCTTTATCGGGAGACCCATAATCTCTGGCTGTGGAGGACCTACCCTACAAATATCGAAATTTTTAGATTTCTTTCTCTTTCCTCTGGTTCAAAGACAACCAACGTACGTGAAGGATACGAATCAGTTCTCCTTGATTTAATTGAAAACCTAAAATAACCAAACAACATTTTACTGGTTACTTTAGATAGGCCTATAGTCGGAATGTACACCAACATTTATTCCTATTCAAGCATGCACCGATGCTACACATCATCTGACAACAATATACTCATTACCTCAGATACCAACTGAATCTTTCCAACAGATTCTAGAGCCCATTATAAAACGCAATTTTGAATTCGATACAAACTATTTACTTACAAACAGTAGGTGTAGCAATGGCTGAGTTGTAAGGAGTCACTCAACCTTTTGCAGTCGAGTCATTTATACTTTCACTGAATGTGATTCGAGTCAAGTTAGTGACTCGAGTCATTGTATTATTTCTATGACGAAAATTATGATGCAATTGCTCGAGTCATTTCCCTTTAAAAAATTAGTGACTCAAGTCATGACTCGTTATACAACACCGAGCAAACAATGGTCTCCGAATCCCCACCCAAAATGGCCGACATTACTTTCCATCATTTTGAGAACGAGATTATACCCCTTTCGAAACACACAATTTGCTGGTTGAGGTATAGAGATGATATCCTCCTCTTTGTTGACGGTTCTCAACTTGAACTGAAAACTTTTGTGAGTTAGGCTAATACACTACATTTCACCTTGATCTTAATATCAATATCTTTAAACGGGCTGACAGGGCTCGAAACAGTCTTCCGGGCGCCCATGATGACCAAAATTAATTTATGACAGACACTAACCTCAAAATGGTGGGTTGATTGGACAACCAAAGTTCATGCAACAAGTTAACATGCTGCCTCTATAGGGTTGTTGTAAATTATTGCCACTTTTATCATTGCTACTGATGAGACCCCAAAAATATCTTTGTAGTCGAAACGAGTATTGCAATAGCGCACCATGCTATAACTTGCTACTATGCAAGGTCACAATCTTAATCTAAACCCATTTGAGTCTTGTTTAGGGTTTCACATTACTCTTATTATCATCATCATCAGTACGTCGCAGAGACCCACAGGGCATGAACGCAACGCTTATTCTCAAAATAACCGGACGTTACATCACCCTCTAACTCATACCCAAAACTACGGCTTAAGGGCTACATTTATCGTCTTTACTACCTCGAACAAAGCATATTAACCATGCGAAAACGTCACTGAGTTTTTGGAGTCTTCGAACCCCCTTTAAACTGTTAAATGTGATATTAAGCACTGCACTTGTCTGAGTGAGTTTTCCTTGCCCAGACTGAGGGAGATTTGTCGACTTGCGCCCATCTCTGAAAATGTGTGTTATTTAGCATTCAGAAATCTATCTGCCTATAAATCAACCTACTTTCAAAAGGCATCATATTACACTGGTACCGATATATTATACTAACCTTTAAGTGGATAAAAGTGAACAATTTAAGAGAGTATTCAAATTACAAAGGTGTTGTCTTCTTAATCAATGGTTCTCAAACTTTTTAGACTACCTCCCCCATCAACCATCTTGAACTGTCTCAATGTCACGCCCCCCCCCCCAACAATATTATCCAAACGCGGAAGAAGGTGGAGTTGTTAAATTTCTACTGCTATTTTTGGATCATTTCGGGTCAAAAGTTTATTTGGGGGATCCAGAATAATAAGGGGAGGGTGGGGTATAGGGAGAAAGAAGCCGAGGGGAAGAACTAGAGGAGGGGAAGAACTAGCGGAGGGGAACAGACCCGCTGGATGCGTCATTGTGCCCTAAATTGCAGCAGTGATGTGTCGTAATTATCGCCAGGGACCCTCAAATTAGTGCACAACGCCCCTATTCCCCGCGTACTGTGTGGCGCCCACCTGAGTCTTCCCAACACCGCCGGGGCCGTAGGGACCACTTTGAGAACCACTAGTTGTTTTAAATACAATCAGGAAAGGTCACACCATTGAATTTTCTACTTTGTATCTCAATGTGAAGTGTGCCATCTCACACATAGATCTACTACTACAATTAGCCTACTTTTCGAGTAAATATTTTTGGCGTTTTCCTGCACAGAATAAGGTTACCCCGTTTGATTGCCACACAGAAACTTAATGTAGTTATCTGTTGGTGGAATTGAACCATCAAGCAGAACTCGCAAGGCCTAAACTAATACAACTGTTGGGAATCAACACGCTCCGCTGCATATAGTACCTATTGTATGAAATAGGGCTTGGTACTAAATCATGCTAGCATTATGTGGTTCCATTATGTGGTTCCATTTTGTGGTTTCTCGACGCACAACAGGAATCGGTCCCACGACTTGGGATTGAAGGCTATTATTCTTTTTGCAGAAGTCGTAGTGATGCAGTTTTTTACAATTTGGGCGGAATCACTTTCAGCTGGTTTTAGTTCGACTCGTTGTTTACGTTCACCCATAACCGATATAGTAGGGACATATACACTTTCGTTTCACGTCACCTGTGACTTAGTGCTTCCACACTCAATTTCCTAATTTTAAAGCTCACGCACCGAAAAATCTCACCAGATTTTGTTAAATGTTCCTTTTACTTCTATTATGCATATTTCGAGTCCTTAATTGTATATTAACACGTTAGTATAAATCAAAGTGCTGTTAAAAGACGCTTGCTTAAGCCGCAGTATGTAATTATGTGAGGAAAAATTGCCTTAAAAATTATGAAAGTGTTGTGTCTACCTCAATTTCGCCAAATTTCGGATTTTAAGGATTATTTTTATTTCTTTTTTTAGTTCCATAGGCCAAATGGATAGCTTGTGGTAGTTGCATGGGTAATCACCTTATCTTTTTACGTGAATCTGTCTTTTTTTTCTCAATCCGACCCTCCGAGGTGGGTCACAAAGTAACACGAAAGAGCATGACAGATGACGGTCTAAAGTGGTAACCAATTGAATTCGACTTCATAGCAAGTTCAGCCTTCTTCAAGCGTCCTTTGCTCTGCCGAATGTTACCAAGCAAAAGAAGAAGCCATCACCTAGTGGTAGTTCAGGGATGGAAATGCGTAGGCATTTTACAACATATAATGGGTTCTCCACTGATTTGCATTCAAGAAGTGTGTTGAAAAATCAGTCATTGACTTATTCGACTAGCAGGTTGCTAGAGCTCACTACACTAGTCCGATTTGACAGAAAAAAAATCCTATTGACTTTTTCGCTGTCTCCTGTAGACACATTCGAGTCACGAACAAAAGTATTCACAAGTCATCTTGTCATTGGACGTCATTATGAGGGACACCGATTTAGAGCAGAGTTTTAAACTGGGTCAACAAACGGCAATAAATAATGTAAATTAAAAACAATTACTACATATTATGGTGTGGCCATTTTAAATGAAAACTCCCTGGTTGTACCCACCAGTATCAACAGAAGAACCAGATTAGCAACTACTCCTGTGGACATTCTTAAAGGACAAATCTCGTCATCCCAGACATTTCCAATTCTCCCAATTGCAACTTGTAGCTCCTCCCATACCTGTATAAAACCTCTCCTTGTGCAGACACAAACCTATTTATTGCTTAAGCCCCATCTACACGATAATGCATTTATCCATGAACATCGCCATACAAATGTATGACATTGTTTCACAGATTCCCGCGTGGATTCAGCAACGTGTACCATAGGCGACATATAATGTAGCCCCAAAGTGCTCGGACTTGAAATGTTCTAAATTCTTGATTTTTGCTGAATATCCCTGTATATAATCGAGTAGTATGCAAATTTAGGAAATTATTTCTCTTACTACCACGGTACGTAATGAGCAAATGATGACAATAGATCGAGACGTTATCAAATGCTTTGAAAATCTGTTGGAAAGATGAAACATGCATTTAAAAATGTGAACACCGTCATACATGTTGGCAAACCCGTCTACACGATCATACATTTGTTCATGAACGTCGTCATACAGATGTATGATGGAGTTTTGAACAAATGTATGATCGCGTAGACGGGACTTTATGGTCATGTCCTGGTGAGCACACAAAGCTATAAAGTGTAATACAAGCACTCTCTTTGCATTGTGTGGAAGTGAGCTACTCCTCATGTATTGAATTTTCAAACTTTGCTGTCAATCAAAGGGCAGTCACCAACTGAGAATTTTGATACCCTCTGGCTAAAAATACACTTTAGGGTAAGGAGTGTCTGTTTTTAAGATAATATCCAACAAACAATTATGTCTCTTGTTTTTTCCGCCTTGTCCATTTATAGCTTAAGATATAGCTAACACCTGCAGTATCATTCTTTTTCTAGGACTCCAGAGGAGGATTGCGAGAGCGTCTTGCAAAAGGACCAGTAGTTGGTGATGGAAGTTTTGTTGTAACTTTAGAAAGAAGAGGATATGTGGACATGGGACTTTGTACCCCTGAGGCCACAGTACAATATCCAGAAGCAGGTGTGAATCGTTATTTATTAGCTCATAACATCATGCTGGTGGGAGTTATTGTGATCACAAGGCGTCACTCTATTTGTCTGTCTGTCTGTCTTTCTATCTGTCTATCTATCTGTCCACAATTGTTCAAAATGTTCCTCCTCCCACATGCTTCGATGGATTTGTTGGAAACGTAGGTACAATATTCCTTGGGTGGTGAGCCATTTGGGGTGTTCAGGAATTTTTGGTCTTAATGATATACAGAGTAGACTGCCTATCATAATTATGCTTGGCTAGTGATCTCTTTACGTTTTTCTGGAAGTTTTGGTGCAAGGTCCCATGTCAAAAGTCATTTGAGGTCATATAACGCTTGTACTAGTTAAGGCAAGAACCCAAGGACCCTTAGTTGAAGGTGTAAGCTTTTGCACCATTGCTGCTCTAGTATATATATATATATATATATATATATATAGTGTGATTATATATCTGACTATACACATCTGCTTTGTTATGCCCTGAGAAATATTGGAAGGGAGAAAACGACCCCGCTGTTGTCAGTCATGGTCCAACCCCGCTGTTGTCAGTCATGGTCCACTTGGTCTATTTTTAAGGGCAGATAAGTTAAATTTCTTTTCTACGAAGTGCAAGTCATTATTCAAATAGAGGGTAATGATAAGGAAACTGTTTAGGGTCACGGTGCCAAAGAGAATAAGAAATGGTTTTTACAATGCTTGGCGATTTTAGAAAAATGATAGGAAATGTAGTTGTCCAAATTTTTTCCCATGATATTCATCCAAGAATATTTATTGGTTATTAATAACTGTCTGTCCTGTTGGAAAAAGCCGCAACCGGGAAATAAGCTTACCAGGTTAAATTTTACATAAACGTATATTGTGATAAAAAAATTGTGATGTTCCCAAATGGCAAAGCATTACACCATCATCATTAATGTTGAGTGAGTAGCCAGATGGAATATTTTCTATGTGTCCACTTTCGTTAATAACACTAAACAGTTTGCCCTGTGGTTTGTTGGATTCACCTCACTGAAGATCGTAGTGTATACATCGTCCTTACCCACTTTACAGCATCTTGCACATCCGAGAAATGTATTGAACACGGCGGGTTAGGACTTTATTGAACTCTTGGTATTACTCAAACCACTAATACCACACGTTATCAGGCTCAGTGTAGTACATAATATCTTTTAACTAGCTATTAAAAGATCAAGTTGCATGTATATGCATTTGTTTGCCTGTTATGTATGTATCGTTCCTTGCTTGTTAACATGTAGGTCATTCGTGGCGGAATCTTAAACTTGGCTTCGCTAAGCAGTGATCAAGTTTCACCGCCTCTGAAGGACTAGATACAAATATTTAATCCTCTCACAACAGGAAAGTGAACTATTGGTGTATCGGTAGTAACAGACGATGTTAAATGTACGGTTAATTCAATTTCCAACTATGATGTTTGCAGGAAGGACAAATATTACGTTGTTAACTTGAGTTTCACGATGTCGTTTACCTTCTTTTGACAGTGACACAACTCCATCGAGAATTTTTAAGAGCAGGTGCTGATGTGATGCAAACATTCTCGTACAACTCATCGAATAACTGTTTATCGTTCAAAGGTTTAACTAAAACCAGCGAAACCATAAACGTAAGGATGTGTACTTCTATCCAAAATAAGCATTTTCAGTTTATTTACATACACTTTAAAAAAAATCTGTTAAAAAACAGAGAAACTCTGGCAGCGGTGTTTCCAGACAAACTCTGTAATTTGACATTACAGATTATGTTAAAAAAACAGACAGAAACTATAATTTATGAACTTTTTGAAAAACAGACAATTTCTAGCAGCAGAGTTTCCAGACAAACTCTGTAATTTGACATTACAGATAACCTATGAAAAAAAACCAGACAGACCATATGACATTATTAAAATGATGTGCATTAGAGTCGCACTCGAAAATGCCTTTACTTTTTCCAGTGTCCCCTCGTGTCTTGGGTAAGAGAGCCAGAGTCCAAGGGCGGAGTTCAAAATGAGTTTTGAAGACATTTTGTTAACAGTTAGACTGTACGCTATGTTATATGTACCACGTCTATGGCACGTTGGTTATAGTAGGTAACCTTACTACAGTTTTTTAAAGAAATACAGTTCATACCGTAAATCTCAATATTCTTTACTTGTATTAATTAACTACTTATTCGCTGTCCAAACAAAGTGTTTTTTTTTGCTACAGATCTCATTAGTTAAGACTTGCTCTAAGCATAAATTTACAATTATCAAATCAAAATTTATACTTGAGAGATATCTGAAGTTTCAACCTGACGACAGATGAACATTACTAGAAAAGTGTGCGCTAATGAGGGAAAAGGAATTATTCACCATTTGTGTTTCTATGTTTCAGTGCGACAACTTAAGCAGGAAGGCTTGCGATTTGGCGAGAGAGGTAGCTAAAGAAGGCAATGCTTTAGTTGCAGGAAGTGTCTCTCCAGTTGTCGATTATCTGGTATTGAAAGAGAAAAAAGTTGCCATAGCAGAATTTGAGAAACAAATTAAAGTCTTCATAGAGAAGGAAGTCGACTTCTTGTTGGGCGAGGTGAGTGGAAACTGTATACAGGTGTAGGTCATGGAAAACAAAATACATCAGCGGCCGGACATATGTTGAATCACACACCTGTTGGGTAAAATCGAGAAAGCAGTTCCATTAAAATGGCAATGAATAAAACCAAAATGTTTAGTGAAGTGCTAAAAGAACTTTTAATTTACCTACATAATTGAGAGATTAAATCTAACAGGACAATCAAAGTACCGACCAACAAACCTTTTGGCTTTTTAATTCCTTGCCGAAGGCAGGCAAGGAATCTATGCAATGGTGATGTCGTGTGTGTGTATGTGTGTGTATATGTATGTGCGTGTGTGACGTCTGCTTGTAAACACAATATCTCAAGAAGAGTAACTCCGAGGGATCTCATACTTGGCATGTAGATTGCCCTTATTGAGTAGATGATCCATATTGTTTTTGGTGGAGGTCAAAGGTCGTCTGGGGTCACCATAGGTCAAATGGTAAATACCTTGGAAATTGCTTCTAAAAACGATATCTCCAGAGGGGTAAATGTGAGGGATTCTCATACTTAGCTTGTGGATTGCCCATTTTGAGTAGATGGTCCCCACTGTTTTTCGCAGAGGTCAAAGGTCGTTTGGGGTCACCAAAGTAAAAAGCTATAATCTTGTAAACACTATATCTCAAGAAGGATAAATGTAAAGGATCTCGTACGGAGCATGTAGATTGCCCATATTGAGTAGATGATCCTTTGCATTTTTTGTTGAGGTCAAAGGTCTTTGGCGTCACCAGAGGTAAAAAGGTGATAATCTTCTAAACACTATATCTCAAGAAGGGTACCTGTGAGGGATCTCATACTTAGCATGTAGATTGTCCATATTGAGTAGATAATCCCTTTAGTTATAAGTGGAGGTCAAAGGTCATTTGGGGTCACTAGTGGTCATAAGGTCAAAACCGTGTTAATAAGATATCTCCAGGAGGGTAACTGTGAGGATTCTCATACTTAGCATGGGATTGCCCATATTGAGGAGATGATCCTTATTGTCTTTTTTTGTGGAGCTCAAAGGTCATTTGGGCTCACCAGAGGTAAAAGATCAAATTCAATCAATGACTGAAAGAAATGGGAAATCTTGCAGAGATGCCAAGTACTTCAATTTTAGGTGAAATTATTATGATTTTTATTCTTAATTCTACCATTTTGAAAACCCGCATCAAATACCGCTTTTTTAAATTGCAGAATCTCTGCCCACAAAGCAGAGGACAGTTGTGG
>WURT03085404.1:0-12901 GCA_009936505.3 Holothuria glaberrima | reverse complement strand
GCTTGAGGCTAAGTTTTCCATTCATTTCTAACATCCTCTTTCAGTATAAGGCAAGTGCCTATGTTTGAGGAAAATGGATTAAGGTCTTTGAGCGACTATTAAATACAGCGTTGACTGACTCATATATATATATATATATATGAACTTGTGGGTTGGAACCATGCAGATTGCAGAGTGCACAACAAAGAAGGAGCAGATACACTATAAAATGCTAAAAGTCAAGCTAAAAGTTAAAATGGCATTTTAACTTTTAGCTTGTCTTTTAGCATTTTATAGTATATATATATATATATATATATATATATATATATGTAACAAAGAGACATGCGCGTGAGAGACATTTCACCCGGAGTGGAGTAAAACTTCATACACATGGAATGAAATATTGCTCTGTTTGATTAGTTAGTTAATTAGTCAGATGGAGTTTTACGCCTCAATTTATAACCTCTTGGTTTAATCTAGAGGCGCCCACTGCTTTTTTCAGTTGTGGGGCACTGGATTATTTTTCCTTATTCCATTGCTTTATGCGGAGCATCTCGCATAACGGCAGTGGGTGGTGTGAATTTTCACTCTAATCCGGGTGAAATTCACTCTTCCTTAGGAGTGGTCCCTTAATTCACCCATTTTAGAGTGAATTTCACTCTTTTGTTTTTAGAGTGTATAGATTCGTTTCTCTCATCAAAAGTGCAGTCAACTCAGTAAGGTACATTCTTCAGAGGGTTTTTTCGGATAACAATTCGCTGTGTATATTGTGCTAGTTTTGTATACTAAGTCACCGCGAAAGACATAGCCTAATTCTGCTTCCTCGTAAACTGATTATAGCGATTTTGAAATTGTTACAAGACAAATGGTAAAAAAGAGTCTGTTTTTGGAATAATTTATGCAAATTCTTCAAATTCTTTAGCAAAAGCCGAGTAAAGAAACAATGTAAGAAACATTTGTGCAAGGTATGAAAACCTTAAAATCTTTAAGAATCTGAGTTGGATGTCCCTTATCTTGTAATTTTTGTTTCGATAAATGAAAGTTTAAAGGCTGTTACGTAATAATGACGTCATCCTTCGTAATAGTTGTGTATAAGATACATTTTCAAAGAGGCTGTTACTTAGACCATGGTTAGACTGTAAGTCTTTATTCCTATACTTTCTTTATCCAAAGAGAGAAACTTGGTACGGATCCAAAATTAAGACTGAATATTTGATCTAAAAGAGTAAGAATGACTCTCTTTGGATTGAAATCTTTCTATCCAAATTTGGATTGGTCCCTAATTTCACTTTAAAAGAGTGACTTTTCACTCTAAAGGTTTAAGAGTGTACTCACTCATATAATTCATCTGGAACTTTGTCTTTACTTTTACTACAGGATTTAAATTATTAAAAGATTGAGAGTATTTAAGGATTGCAATCATTAAGCAGTAGAAGTTACTGGTCCATGGGACAATTTATAGTAGAACGCATATTTTGGATTTGTTGAAACTCCAGAATATAGAAAAAGTATTACAAAAACAAAAAAAAAACAAAGAAAAAGCTATTCAATGCTGCATAATTTTTCCAAAATAGAATTTACCATCTAAGCACTAGGGGAGGTGGGGAAGGAAAGGAAGGGAAAAGGATGTAAGGAAGGCAATGAAGGAGAGAGAGAGAGTGAAAAGGGGGAACTATAGAGGAGGGGGAAGGATGAGGCTGAAGGAAGAAGGGAAAATTCTTGTACAGAGGGCATGCCTAGTCTTTGAGTTTGCCTCAACCAATTTGTAAGCATTATATTGGACTTGGGGCTTAGATGATTGTAACACTTTCATTAGATGGGGGTGAGGGTGGGGCGGGTAGAATGTGGGTGTAATAGGTGCTTGTTTGGAAATACAATGGTAGTAAGAGATTTTGATGGTTCTGTTTGATACTATGTTTATCAATCTTTCCCGCCAAAAAAGATTCATTTAATTGTTAATATTTCATGTAATAAATATTGAACTACACAAACGATCTTTTCTACTTCTGTTTATTTCAGAACATTCATATTTGTATTCGAAAAATTATTTATAATCAAGGAATAATCAAAATCCGCTTGTCATTTCGCTAAAAGAGCAAACGCAGTCACTCCGATTGAAATTGCTATACCCGGAAATGCTAGATTAAGTTTAGTTCAATATTAGTCACGAAACAAAACCATTTTATGAATATTTAAAACTATGCAAATTAATCATCGACTCACAATATATGTGGTGTGAAATAGTTATAAAAGGTAAGAAGTAAGCCAGAATGAGATTTGATAGAGTTTTAGCAAGATGGCGTAGAATTAGGGCAATGGCGTGAGCCCTTTTATGTTGTGAGCGGTCAGCCCAACCTTGTTTTAAAATATAAGATAAATCTGTAAAAACATCTATTATTTTCCTTATTGTTTCCAGTATTTTACCTTACATTTCAGAACATAAAATTGCCTTGTGAATGAAAAACGGTTAAAGAAATAAAAAGTGTTTTCACGTGATTAAAATAGACTTTGATTATGCATGAATTAGTGATAATTATGCTAATACAAATTGGGGTGACTGAATTTGACATTTATTTTAATTATAATAAATACAATATATATAATTTTAATAATAAAACGGTGTGCCCATTCGACGGTTCAATCGAATAAGGTTCAATCGCATCATTTGATCAGGATCTGATGAGGAGCGCGACTTCAAAATCTCTGTTCACATAAATTTATCCTCTTGCCTTTATCACACGCTTGTCAACAAACTGTGGCGTGATGGCAAATGACTCCCCATGAGTCAGTTCATGTGAACATTAGGCCCATGATCTGATGACTCGTTTGCCGTTTGCCCTCCCGACGGACGTGTATGACTCTTGAATGGATACAGTTTTCAATAAAGAAGTGGAAAATTACATAAAACAGTAAATCCGATTTCTAGCTAAGAGGGGATATGTCCATTAAGGCTTCAGAGGAGGATGAATGTCATTTTTTCGATCAGGGGGGTGGATAAAATCGAACTTCCCCTCTTTAAAAGTATCGCTTTGGCAGGTCACGTTCATTGCTCGTCGAAGACTGGATTCTGAAGATGTTCCATCTTTATACATTTTCTTTATTGTGGCACCGTTGGAGAAGTCAGCTGTGTAGACGGCTGTTTATCCCTTCTCCATGATTTGCTTTGTATGGAACATCTAGCGGGCGTGAAGACCCTTAAACCTGCTCTTTGGGTAAATAGAAGTCTGCAGATTAGATAATCATAACTTTTAAAGGCCGGGAGGGGGGGATTTCATGTCTGAAAGTGGGAGACTCAGGTGGAATACCAAAGGGCGCCGAAGAGCACAAAGCGCCCTCTTAAAGACGTAAGTCAAAAATCGAAAATCTTGAAAAATCGTGAAATCACGATTTTTCAAGATAGGGATAATGGATACCTTCCATACTTGGTATATAGATCTGTAACTTTCAGAGATCAAAGGTCATCTGAAGTCATCAGAGGTGAAACTACGAAAACCTCGTAAACTAAATAGACAGTGGGTGGTACTTCCAAATTGTGTCCGGCGTTTCGTGACCAACGCAAAGTTAGGGTTAAATTTTTTCCATTGTAAAGATAATGTTATAGAGAACAACATTTATTTTTTCAAAAGCATAACTGTTACAGTAATAATTCGTAATGCTGTAAAATTGAATTAACTAATCATGAACACGTGTAAAGGATGTTGTGACTATAGTATGATTAGAAATACCAGACTACTAACGAGTTGTTCGATGGCGTATTGTTGATTTTTGCTAGTTTTCTCACGCAGACTGTCCTGGTTCGAATCCCTTCTAGGTCACGCTCTGTGTTTTCATTTTTGTTTTTCAGTTTTTGGTGGGGCTCAAAGGTCATGTGAGGTCAGCGGAGGTCAAATTGAAAAATGCCGTACAAAATAATATAGTCAAGAAGTATACATTTGAGGGATGAAACTCAGTGTAACAAAGCGCTCCCTTTTCGGCAAGAAATTAATAAGCCTTTGGGCTTTCTGGTTTAGTGCTTAACACCATCATCAAATAGACACCTAATGTGTATGTCAGCAGACGAAGTTGAGGTACGAGTTTCATTAAAACCATCTTCATTTCTTTTAAATAACGATATGCAAACTTCCAACCCTGTATTATGCCTGTGTGATGTTAATCATCTTTCCGTGCAAAATGTAACCCTTCATCACTTTTGCTCTCACCTAAATTAATTAAAGAGATTGCCTACACCATTGACCTCCTCCCTCAGCCAGTCAGCCATGCTCATGTTTCCACCATTTTCAAGTTTGGTTCCATTGAAACAGCTATATTATAACTAAGCTGTGGGATCAAAAATATGTGTACTATTTTTATTAGGGTTCTGAAAAAGTGAGGGGATGGAACAATTCCCTCTTCCCACTTTTTAAAAGTGGTGGAACATGTTTTTCACCGTCCCCTCCTACTGAAGCTCATGATGGCGGTCTTTTGCGTTGCTATTGAAACCTGAAGTAGGTAAAATGCGCCTATTTTACGATACCTTTCTCCACTTTTCGCGACCGCATGACTCCTTTAAGCACGAGCTACAATGACATTTTCGAGAGTTTTTATCAAAAATTTGGGCTTAAACCTTACCCACCCTTCCCCATCCTTCAGTTTTCTAGAGTGAAGACTCTGAAAAATCTTGTTCCCGAAATCATGCACCACCTCCTGAGTTATAAAGATATATTAACATTTTATCCCTCAAAGTAAAAATTACGATGTTAATTTTATTGCACTGTTGGAGTAGACCTGTTCTTAGCTATACGTATAGCAAGGGCTCCATTCTCGAAGCGACAGGGCACTGGCATGTTAACGCACCAATGAACTACATGTTTAATGCTATACTCCTATGGATCTGAGCGTTCCTCGGCGTTTTTGCTCGAATCATTTACCGTGCCTTTTCCTTCAGCTGGTCGAGATCGGGGCCATGTATGACCGATGTTGTATAGAGATCCGATGGTTGAAAGGTTGGTCACTTTAAGACTGATGTCCCTCCCAGCTTCCCAGGACGTTGCTTCTTCGGGTACAGAACTTCTCCTGGTTACTTCTGGTTCCCGCCCTTAGGCTTCACTTGTTGTGACTATATAGAAAAGGTTTGAATCTGGCAGAGAAGTTCTTGCCTGACTGTAAATGTTGGAACTTCTAATTTATCTTAGGAAAAACGTTTGTAATGCAAGCATGAAAGTCTGTAGAAAATTCAAGAGGGGGTGATTTTGGAAACATGTAACTCTGCACGGCGAAGAGCGAGGATCTACCAAGTCTTCGGGACAATGGTGGGGTCCAGGGCCAATCCCCAGTAGGATTCCGGCGAGATATGCCTCATTGATCACCTGGGTATAGTGTTTCAGAAGGCCCAGAGAGACTGTTTTAAAGGGTAAATTTGGAATGGAACGTCCACGGCTATTGGTATGTATTGAAAGGAAAGGCTATATACGTGCTTTTTATTTTCCAGGGAGAAAGTTCCCCAAGGCTTACCCTTCTACGCGGACACCGGTGAATACAACTTACAAGTACGGTGCCACACCTGAACATATATCAGAATTTTGGCAACTTTTTCTAGAGGTTGGCTACTTAATACTCAATTTGGTAATGAATTTAAAGAGTTTATAATTTAACCTAAAATAAGAATTGGTGGGCCCATTGAAAGAATTATACTTCCAAATTTCACGAGCGATAAAGCTATAAGAAACTTATACGGTCATTCCTTGCTCTTCCTGGCCAATCACGGCCATAGCTCAGAGTTGAACAGTGTTCAAATTTCATAACTTTATGACGTATGAATCAGGCCTTCGGCGTACTTGATCTGCCATAGGAAGGCATACTATTTCAATGTATTATATCATCGAATTCTTCACTTTGACCAAACGTGAAAGTTAAATTAGGGGTTTCTTTCTTTGAAATTGTTTCCAAAGGAATTCTGTATTTCAATTGGTCAATCCGGCCGCCTTGTAAAAGCCAACTTGAATAATGAATACAATGATTACTGGACCCTTTCAAGTTTACTCTCAAGGGCGTCAACACTTGGGTGAATGGGTGACAGGAACACGTCCCCATTTCTGAAAGTGACAGGGATCGTCCCTCCCAACGTTTCGACAGAATCCAAACAAAAACTGAGGGCGCATGTTTGATTCTATGCTTGCAATATAGCTAATTTAATGAAATTAACCTCGGAAATGGTGGGAACAGCCATTTACTAGATAAAAATCCTGAAAATATGCCTCAGACAGATCCTCTGGCCTCCACTTTTTTCCAGGGACCTTTAATGAATTAGTTCTAATAAAGGCAATGTCTCCGAACTTTTTAAATCTGTTGATGCTCTTCTTTATTTACTAGTGCCTAAACCGTAAATTGTACACCGGCATAGACCTTATGCCAAGTAGCAGATCGTGAAGCACCATGGGAAGGATAATTCCAATCCGCGAGCTTGAGCATTGTGACGATGAGCCTTCTCCATGGGTACGATTTACTTTGGTCGTCTGTTCATGGAATAATCCTTCCCAGAATGCAGTTTTGAAGAGCCCTCTTCTTATTTGGCATACTGTTTCCTATGTGCTTAGATATTAATTTATTCAACTATTATTTTGGGACTTTTCGTTTTAATTCCAATTAGTAAACACCGGATAACTTTTCTTTGTCAAACTAACATTGCAAAAACTTTGTGTTTCAAACAATCTTTATGATGTCTCGCAAAACGTTGTAGTATCACAAAGAGGTGTATAACAAGGGCAAGATATGTCCCAAGTAGGCCCGTCGTCAAGACACTCTCTGTTGTTATTTGGGCCTACAACATTGTCAACATATCCGGACAGCAACCCCCAAACTGAAAAGCATCGAATTAATGTTTAATTCTCAGCGTCTGTAGCCAGACAAGGTAATGAAGAAGGGCGAAATAGCTTCCAGGGGCGAAATTTTTTCCGGGGGACGAGATATACTAAAATGCATTAGGGCAAATGATAATTTTTGATCTTGTAGGGGACGAAACCTTTTCCAGGAGGGGATTCGCCCCGCCTCCCCGGCTACGGGCCCGGCTTGATCTGGAGGTTAATCTAAATTCAGGCATTGTAATACCGGTACTCGGATTAACAGTTGATTTGACAATTTATCAATGCCTTACTGGAAGCCATTATCAAAGCAATGCCCTTTCTAGGGTTTTACAATATGGACTTTCCTGACCAATCTATACCGAATGCTTTACGTGCATCGTATTCAACGAAGCTATACGTCGTGTCAGCGTGTGAATCTAAATCTACACGTCTAAGCGTTAAAACTACTACCGATAGACCTTTGGCAAATTGAAACCTAATATTGCTAGATTGCTAGAAGAATGCTTCATGCGTATACAATGGCGCAGCTGGATAATTTTTATAGGGGCCCGGGGTGGGGAAGGAAATCCACCATTTTAGTGGATTGGGGAGCTTCAAATACGTAAAGGATATATGTTTTCACTCTTGACTCTTCCAGTGGGGGTGCAGGGTGACGTGGGGGAGGGGTATATCGTGGGAAGAGGAACTCCTCCCCTAGCATGTCGTGGGGAGTGGTAACCTCCTCCCTTAGCTACGCCTCTGTGCTACGCCATTGCTCAAAACAACATTCACGATCCCAAAAACGTGGGTTTCAGGAGGAGAAAGAACTATCGTAATTGTATAAAGACAATTTTGCACAGACAATTCGAGACGAGATAAAGTCTCCCTAGACCTTTATATCCTGCGGTTAATAGTCTCATCCACGATATTTAACGCGGACATAGAATCTCGCAACCATTTGATCAATATACCTCAGAATGGCTGACGTAAAATGATTTTAATACAAAAATCACGCAAGGATGCGGTCGACGAGCCACGTGAGATAATTACTCTCATTTTAGTTAAAATGAAAAAATGTCTAGCCAATATGACTCCTCAAATTTCCCATTTATTTGCGGCAAAATTGAGACGTTATTCCCCGAATGCTTTGTAGAGCATCTCTTGTTAGTCTGAGGGGACGTTCTTGAAAAAAGAGAAAAAAATCTTGGCTTTTTATTTTGAATTTGAAAAAACCAATAATTTTAATGTTATTTTTGTTGCTAAGTTTTTCTTTTTGCATACTCTGTTTCATTGTAGCCTAAATTGTTCTTTTTGCAAAATGAAGTGTGGTTACGAAGGATATGTCATAGGCAATTTAAAACGTTCCCACATGTTACGATGCAGGTCTTCCGATTTTTATTTTTATTTCGTTTTTATTAGTTGTTTCGGTTTTGCTAAATACTTGTTGTAAATGAGAACGGTTGGTTTTGATTTTTAAAGTCTCAGATGACAGACGCAGGTGGAATGACCTATCCCCGACTTCAACCATCTGCTCGAATCCATCAGCTTTCAAAAAGTAAACGATTTAATAAACTTTTGTTTGATTTAAAATATAAAATGTCAGCGGCTGTTGCAAGAATTATTTATTTTTAATATTTTTCCTTTACACCAAAATGTCATTCGATAAAACAATGAACTAATATTAAAACGGATATGAGCGTCCATCCCAGCCGGGATAAAGTCAATGCCCAGGTCAGGACTTGTGGGACTTCACAATTTGACGGCATGTCGGCTAGAATATATAGAAATCCAGCCGAACTGTCAAAGTTAAGCCCCAACCTGTTGATTTTTTATTAAACAAAATTTAATTTCGTACTATCATCCGGAATTATACCCTTCAGTGATTGATTTTCTTTTGTTAGATTCTTAACATACATTTTAGGATGACAAAAAAAAATGAATAAAAAAATCCAATAAAACAATTGAGAATAGAGATGAGACGTAGAAAAGGGTTGACGGGCGTTAATCGATGTATATCATTGCCAGGGGGGAGGTGTTCACACCCCGTCTAATTATTTGTTTACGCCCCGCGGAACAATTCCATCGCCAGGTTTCGCGTTCAATTACATCGCACACGACTCTTGTCTATCTCAATGTTCTTCATGAAAGCGTGATGACTTGAGAATGAAATAAAATAGAAAAAATAGGGAGAGGCAACGGAAGACTGAAAATTATTGACGAACGGACAAGGTAAAAAACACAATTAAAAACCTCGGAAAGAATTTTAATAACAGCAGAAGTACTTAATAACGGCAGTGAGATCGTCCCAGTTACTCCCCAGTGTGGGCGGGATTATTGCTCCGAACATACTCGCCTGAGCGTTTTGTTTTTTCTATCATTCAGGCGAACCGCCAACTATATGGAACTTAGAAAAAATGTGTTAGTTAATTTCGATAACTCTGAGTTAATTCTCATCGTCGGAGCGTGCTGGCATGAAATGTCGCAAGCCTTTTCTTTGAAGTGTAAGTCTCCGTATATCTGTACGGTCCCGCTTTGCGACCCGGAAGCTGGCTTCTCTGTGGGTAATTCTCCGTCAAATTGCCGATATGAAAATGTTTTAATTTAAGGAGAAGGCAGACCGCAACAGGAGATATTTTTTCGAGTCACTAGCATGAGCGAGAAAACGAAGGCATGACTCGTTTAAGACCAAGGGTTTTACATTGTGGGAGACACGTGTTGAATGTTTGAGGTTGTCTAGTCATGCGTACACGGATAAAACATCCATGTGGCTTGAAAGCGGAGAAAATGATTCTGGGAGAAGAATGCTCTAAAGGGATTAACTTGGTATACCGATTGAGATATACCAAATATTTATTTGTTGTTTATGAACATCAGTTGACATTCAAATGCTGAGTGATTTACGTGTGCGTAAGCGTGATGAGGACTTGAAGTTAGACTGTTAGAATCGATGGTCCCACCGAGGTTATTCACCGGTTCCATATGGGAAATTGGAGTGTGTGGAAAAAAAAGACTTCAAGAAACGAAAAAAAATTTGACCTAACCCAAAAGTTACAGTCAATATTGGTCCCACCTTTGGACACACTTTGAAGAGTACACAAGTTTGTCAATAGTGCAACTATTCTGTGTGTTTATATTAGGTTAAGTAAAAAGTCCGGTGCCAGTTCATTATTTGCAAAGGTTTGCCACTCAATAATCCCTGCACACAAGAAAAGTAACCTCTTTCTTTTGCTACTTAAAGGAAAAGAAAATTGTTTGCTCTTTACAATCTTATTTCATTGTACCCCCTGTTACCCCATTTTGTTTCTCCACTCTTTGATGAGTAATGTGGCCTTGGTGGTTACAGGCACGTTCGTATTTTGTGTCTTTAGCAGAAATTGTTTTAAGGGTATTAGATTATATGTACCCAAAGGGCGGTGATCAGTTGGACAATTGGGGAATGGCGTAAATCAGGGGTTCCCAACCTGTGGTACGCGTACCACCAGTGGTACACTTAGACTTTTTCGGGGGCACGCGGCGTGACTGACAGCTGTTTGTTATCTGCCGTTGTGCATTTTATATTCATCATTGATTCAATCAATTCATTTTTCCTCATGCATCCCTCAAGCGGTTGTACAGTAACAGCTACTTGATATCAGTGATAACGCAGAAACACTAATATTCATATATATATATATATACATATATATATGTATATACATATATAGTTGAATATTGGTACAGTGGTACTGGATGGCACCACGAAAATGTGAAATGGTACTCCAGTAGACAAAGGTTGTGAACCCCTGGCATAAATGGTCAACATAGTCGTACAGAGCCGGGGCAAGTGGGCCTGAAACCCCTCCATTCGGGAAGAATATTTCCTATAATTTTGGCAAATTTGCGCTATGTTAGGGACAAAAAGCTTTAAAATTTCGGGCAAAGTGCTCAACCTCCTCCCTAATTGAACACCTGGGAACGTTAAAAACAGCTACCAATAATGTACTCGTATACGAAAATGCAACTTATTAGTATTCTGTAGTAACTTTCGAACACGTATGACTGCAACAGGCGCGCCCCCTATTGGACGTCATCCGTGAAAAAAAAAGTTGAGGTAAATAAGAAAATGCTTTCAAAATGTGTTAAACATAGCACCATTTTGCATTTTGTCCCTCTTCCAAAAGAAAAAATTCTAAACATGAGGGGGACCCCCTTCCCTTAGACCCTCCCCCAGTACAGCGATCAATCAAACCTTGCGTCCCCTCCATTGAAAATTCCTGGATACGCCCCTGCGTTAGTGCAATTCTCGAAAAGGTGAAAGTTATCAAAACAAGAATGGAACATAGTCACACTTAGAAATCTAATTTTCCATTTTCAACAAAAGGGTTTATATCTGTAACACATCTTCATTCCCGACTTATCCCATGTAACAGACACATAAAAATATCGATTTATTGAAAATTATGTCTTTTTGACAGGATGCTTCGTGTTCATCTTCCGATTTCTGCAATCATTACGTCAACGCCTGCAGGATTTTTTCGATAGATGTCACTTTAAGTATTTCTTTATTTGGTAAAAAATTGCTTTGTTGCTCCCAATGTTAATCCATATTTCAAATATGCTGTCGGGTTGCTTCGAGTGGCTTAGAAATCGATAGATAGGTGAGAAAACAATGAGTAAAACTGACCGATACGAAGTAATTGAATTTTGCTCCTGCCCCACGATATGAGAAATTGGCCCGGGAGACGAGTTTAATTTACAGAGTAAACTAAATAAGATGCTACGATGCAGTAATGATAAAATCAGATACACTGGCCATCATCGTGGGATTTACTCTCCTCTTCAAGCCGTCTCTCAGAGGAGTTTCTCCTCGAAAAATAAGACACTGATGATGAATGAAATTATTGGATCAAAAATGTAGAAGAAATAAAAAAGTGTTGCATTAAAAATCGACAGATTGTAGCCGTCTCTGGAAAGAAATTAATTTGCTTTTGACAAGAACGTTTCATTTTCTGAAAGAGATTTGGTTAAAGTTTATATAGCGCCGAGTAATGGGAAACTACTTTAAGGTGAGGAGTAGCGGCAAACACAGTAGCGCCTTGGAGAACAAGATGAAGATAAAAAACGGGATATTAAGGGCACGGAGAGAAGTATCGAGGGACCATACGATCTTTCATTCCAAACAATTCAAGTACAGACATTCTTATGAAAGAAAGATATCACATTTTTTTTAATTAAATCGCAATATCTTTATTCTCGCTTGTACCAGTTAAGCAATCACCCGATGTATCTTGCCCCATTGTTGCTATGCAAGTTACAGAAGTTGTCAAGTAAAATGCTGCTGTTGCATGGCAACGGATTTTTTGGAAGGTGGGTGGAGGAATACTACCTGGCTATTTTGTGGAATAATTTTGGCAACATAAAAGTATTGAGTTTGTTGTCCCGGACAGATCTTGAGATTTCGCCATAAGATATTTGAAGTTCGTTAAATCAATGACAATTTTATCGAATCAAATTCATGAATTTTTTTCAGTTCAGGTCCAGAGGTTTATTAAAATGACAATTACCACGATTACAACAAAACTGATACTTGTTGATTTGTTACCGCTGGTGTTATTCTGTCTGATTATTTTAGAACTACGGTACCATCTAATGATTTTAAAACGGTCTGTCAGGACAGACCATAAAATGTTTGAAAACCTTTTTGCGCAGTTAAAAGCAATGACGAAGCTGCAGGGTTAAGGGGTACTGGGGACGTTTTTAAATCTTGGAGCCCCCCTTCCCACGAGCCTCCAACTAGAAATTTCCCGAGTGAAAAATTGTACTGCTATACTTTGGGTCTGTGTCACTCAGGGATTACACTCCGACCAAGCCATCACTCACATTCCCCAGTGAAATTATCCAGCCCCTCCCACTTAGCCCCTCCCACTTCCCTTTTGTCCGCCTATGGAACGAATCTCCATTAAGTTCAAATTTTTGTTCGTTTTATGTCTCTGTTTGATCCCATTTGAGGCCTTACAGTGAAATACATTAACAAGTGACAATTACAAAGAAAGAAAGAAAGAAAGAAAAAAAGAAAGAAAGAAAGAAAGAAAGAAAGAAAGAAAGAAAGAAAGAAAGAAAGA